>WEKX01016111.1:227103-277857 GCA_013390025.1 Pitta sordida
GCAAAAGCATTCTATAAAATCTAGATGTGGTGGTGGTGTAGGAGGATGTTGGAATTAAAGTTAGACTGAACTAAAGAATGCTTATATAAACACAGCAGGAATCTAGTTATTACTTTATATATATAAATAAGAATACATGTGTAATGTAGATGATAAATGACTAGGAGCTGTCAAGTCCCAGAGCATGTTTGTAGATTAACCTGTTTTTCTTTAATATGTGTATATTTGACCCTGTTTCCACTTGTAAAAAAACCTTTAAAGTTCCATAAGGAAGTATAGTCTTCTTTAAACTTTTACTTCCCGTGAGAAATTACCTTGAAGTAAATACAAAGATAAAGTAAAAAGGGCAATCTTCTCTTTCTGTGAAACTTGTTCTTTGACTTGGTATATACAATTTCAGTTTCTGTGGTTTTTGTCTTCCATGTCTTGAAATTTCCCCAAACTTTAGTTGTCTCTGTTTGGCTCCGTTACAAACATTTGGGATATTTCACTGAACCTCACAGAGTTAATTTGCTGTTAAACGTTTGTAGGTAGAGATAATAGGTCTTGTCTTCATTTCTTAGAGTGAGATGTAGGCTTGTTACCTTTATTGCAAATAAACTTCTTTAAACTCATGCTATTCTGAATAAATAGCGAACCTCATGCTTCTGGCATGCTATAGAAGCTCTGTCTTTGCCTGAAATGCAGCTCAACACTTACAGCCCATGCCTACAAAACTTACTGTTTATGGACGTTATTCCCTTTAGTTATGTTAATGGGCATCTGAACTTAGCCATTAGTGTGAATACTATATAAATAACAGGAATATGAGCAGGTACACTTAAAATGCAAAAAGTGCTTACAGGTTTTATGTTGGAAGTAGAGAAGAGAACATGATTATGTATTTAGGCTTTTGTCATTTAAAAGGAAAGGTGGTTCTGCACAGCTCACCCCTCTCTGCCGTCAGTGTGAGGATTCTACTCTCAGTGAGGAAAGCAGTGTTGTATTAAGATGCCTAAGATGCTAACCAGCAGAAAAGCAATTCAGCCAAGGAATATACAGCTTCCTTCCAATTCTATCCCCTGTAGAGTAGGACCAAAACAGCACCAGNAATAAATACAGTTCTGACCTCTGGTAGAACCTCAAGGCAAACAAACAAACCCCTGATCTTTCCTTTTTCTGTCATTCACTTACTGCATGGATCAAGTCTTTGCAGAAAAGGAAGAAACACCCCCCCCCATAAATTAGCTTCCAGAGTTCATGAAGTAACTTCATGTCCTAACACATTAACTTCAAACATCTTCCTCATTTATTGCTTGGATTTTCAATCAAAAATTTAGAGGAGTCCTTTTTACATAGTGGTTAGGTTTTGAGTTGGTAAGTTCTCTGAAGTATCTGGAATGTGCTTTAAGTAACAGCTGCTAATACTATAAAAAATAAGCTTTAAACTTCAGTGCAGCTTTCATAATTCATTGTGCCTTGTTTTTTTAGGAAACTCAACTGTTGCAATGTTCAATTACTTTGTTCTTTAGGAATGACAAAGATGGCCAAAATGATTGATGAAAGACAACAGGAATTAACTCATCAGGAACACAGGGTTATGCTGGTAAATTCTATGAATACCGTGAAGGAGCTATTGCCAGTACTTATTTCAGGTATTTTTTGCCTTTTTTTTTAATACAACTCTGAATTACTGTTTCGAACTGAAATTCCAATGTGTTATGTTTATTAAAAATAACCTTGATGTTGCTTCTGTAATCACTGCAAAAACCCATGCCTCTTGTATTAAAACTGCAATGTCTTTGAGATTAAATGGTCCATGCAAGAGAAAATGTACAAAATAAATACTGTTGGAGGTCACCTCGACCGTTGATTGGATCTTGCATGTACCTTTTTGTAATCTATCATATTTTCACAGCTATGAAGATTTTTGTAACCACAAAAAATTCTAAAAGCCAGGGAATAGAAGAGGCCTTGAAAAATCGCAATTTCACAGTAGAGAAAATGAGTGCTGAGATAAACGAAATTATCCGTGTATTGCAACTCACGTCCTGGGATGAAGATGCCTGGGCTAGCAAGGTATGTTTCATACCTGTATTTGTATATGGAAGTCTAATTTTTATCTACTGTGTTTTTACCCATATAATCATGTGCTTTTGAGATTGTTGAAATACCTGTTTGTGTATCAGTTTTGTAACACTGTGTAATCACATCATATAACATCCTCAAGGTCAGAGACTATCTTCCGAGATGAACATATTCATGCATCTTTCAAAATTACCTTTCTCCCAATAAGCAAAGTTAAAGTAGTGTGACATTTGAAGGTGGCTTAGTAGTTTACAGCAACTCAGTGGTCAAACAAGACATTTTTTCAGTTTACTTTTGGCATCATTAGGAAATCTGGAATAAAACGTATTCCTCTTGGAGAAGAATTCTTTCCTATGTATAACAGGCCTACATTACCATAATTGACAGAGGAAAGTTAGGTATAGAAGTTACTGTTCTATACATTAAACTGGTTTTGTAGCTAGGCATTCATAAGTGAGATATAGGCTGCTGTCATATTCCTTGTGCAAAATGCCTGCAGCTGAGAAATCTTAGCTAATTTTAGGAGATTGCTCCTTGAACACCTCTCCCCTTTCCCCCTGCCCCATATTTATTCTGGACATGAGAGTAAATTTCGAGTCTCAGAAGTCTTGTCTCAAAGAAATATGTTACACTGAACAGATTTCTGGATAAGTATGATGTCTGTGAAGCTGCCGTATGGCCGGGTTTGGTTCCTTAGTGTTAACTCCGTGTTAAGCTGTGTAAGTGATTCCAGGCACTTACCTGGAGTTAAATGCGGCTCTTAAGTGATACTCACTGAAGATACTGCAATGTCTAGAACACTGTAAAGCAGGTCTGACAGACAAAATCATAGAAGTGTTGTAGGCTGACAAGTAGATGTAGCTGTGTAACTGAAATTCCTGCCAATTTGTTTATGAGTACTTGGAAGTAAACTGCTGAGGGGCTTTTTTTTAAGGGTTAGTGTTAAGAGCAAAAAGTCAGTGTAAGTATCATTAAAGAATATATTGACACCTGAAGGCAGACTGGTTAACAAATGAAGTCTTGCAGGAAATCTAACATTGATGTAACCTAGACATAAAATCACATTGGCCTATGTTGTTTGGCACTTGACCCTTAGTTTGCCTCAAGTTATTGTGTCACTGTCACTTCCTTATTATGACTACTGTATGCATCTTTGTTTTTGTGGTCCTGTTTCTTACCCTTTTCTCACCTTTAGAAGGTAAGCTTTCTTCCACACCCTCCACTTCTACCTTGTACTAAACCAAAAAAAAGCATGTATGTGGGATTTTGTGCTGTGTGCAGACTGTGTGCTGTGCAACTTGTTGTGTGCCAGCTGTGACACCAAACTCATGTATATACACACAACGTTTTTAAAGGATCTTAATAGCTCTGTCTAGCTGTGTGTAGAGCTGGCTGTCACTAAGGGAATGGGAATTGCAAGCTGAACTGCATTAAGACTGACTACTTTTCTGAGTCTGATTAGAGTTAGGCCAAGATTTCACAGTGCATTCTTGCTGAAGGCTTTTGTGTTAATTTATGTTACTAGTCTTTGTAGCAACAAATAAAGGGTCCAGTCATGCAGGAACAAGCTTTCTGCATGGCCAGAAAGCTTTATTAAACCAGGAATTTTGTCCATTCCATAGTGTTTTACCAGCAGCCTTCCTTCAGTTCTGAAGGTTCATGTTCTTTAGGTCTAGGCCTAAATCTGCAGTTCTGTATGTGCGCATATTTTGTATTTTCAAGTCATTTTTTCAATTCGATTTCTGGATTTAAATTTTCCTATATTTTATGAAATACAAATCCAGTTTTATTTTACATAACAAATTTGGAAATTTTTGTGGTAAAGATAAATGTCTGTTGCAATAAGTTGGCAATTTAGCCTTAGGAAGTTCTTATTCTTTTTGTTAGTGAGGCAGATTAATGAAGTATTTAATTAAGAAAACAGATGATATATTACCAGTATTTCCTAATGGAAAATATTGATCATTAAACTTAATGTGTAAATAAGTTGTGTGGACTAGTGTATTAAAAGTATCATTCTGTTCTGAATTGAGATCTTCTTAATTGTATTATGTTTTTGAATTAAGGCACACTGATGGTTTGGAACTGTAGCACTGGGCATTAACCAAACAGTTACAACAAAGCATTTGAACTGAAAAATGGAGGGAGATGAAGAAGCAGGATCTAATTAGCTAATGGCCATCTATTACAGACCTTAGCCTGTATTTGCATACACATATAATGGTTGACTTACTCATTTGTCTGGAAGGGAGATGAAGGAGGTATTTAATTGTAATTGAAGTTACTGTTGCATGCATTTTGTGTCTGGTGGTCAAGGGAAAGATATCTTCTGCTTGTTTTTCTGCAGCAAAGTAAGGTGGTGGCTGCTGCAGAGCCTTGAATTTTTAACTGTATAGTACAGCTGTTGTTGAAGTTTATGTTCATTATTCTATCTTGGGTTGTTCCTACACTGAAGTATCACAATCTGTCTTGACATAGTGGAGAATGAACCAAGGTATGGAGCCCGAGTTGTAGGTTTTTTGTAAACAATTTTGTTGGTCTTTCTAGACTCTGGAGTGCACATTACTGTTGCTGGATTGCAATAATCTCTGCTTGCACATTACTGTGGAATTTTTAAAAATAGTTTACTCCTTTAGAATTGAAATACTGTCCTCTGACAAAATCTTTGGAGGAAAAAAAAATCTTTGTTTCCTTCATTCATAAGTTTGCACCTTTTCTAACTGAATTTTTCATTTTACTGAGGAATTTAGTTTTCTCTTGTCTATTCTTAGTGTTTAAAATAAAATAAATTTGAAGTAATATTGAATACAAACACCTTCCATTTCCACAGAAATGGAAAGAGTTGAAAGTTGTAAGAAGCTGAGAAGTATCTAGTACCTTGCAGGATTGAACCCTGAATGGTGACTAAACTGTCTGTTCTGCCAGGAGGGTGGCGTTGCCTATTTCCTTCAACATTGCCTTCTTTGGTAATGAAATGCAGATATCTCTAGGCTAGACTGCTTTATTGAGCCAGAGGTTGTGCTTTACATTCAGCAAGGATTTGTGTTGAGTTTACTTTGCTCTCTTTCAAAGCACAGCCAATACCACCTGCTCCATGAATAAGCTCAAAATTCTTGGTAATGGCAGAAGTGATGCAAAAGAATATCTTGAATAGGGGCTTACTTGCTGTTTTGACAAAAAGCCAACTTGCTCTTTTCCCTTCAGACATTGTTGCCCTAGTTGTTTAAATTGTTTAACTGAAGTTGTTTATCTCTTCTGAAAAGGTAATTCCTAGTGCTGCTAGTGTTAATGAAGTTCCTTTTGCCAGCAGGGGAACTGAAGGCAGAGGAGGGAAAGAATTAGTTTTTGGTGATAAAAATGCTGCATAGGAACTTTTTTTGCAGGCAAGCTGTGGAGGGTTGTTTCTCTTGTTTGCAAATCCCAAAGAGTTCAATTTTAAACAAAATTTGCTCTTCAAGAAGGAACAAGGTATTTAAACAGGTACAGAAATCAGGACAATCAAGACACTTGAGCAAGTTGATGTGCTTTTGTTTAAACTGAGTATTTATGCTTGTGTCTTCCTGCTTGACAGCCTGAATTAATGGACAAGTCCAGACCTTTCAGGGTGGCTACACCTTTGTCACTTGCCAAGTATCTGACCCCAGACACAGGTCTGGCAGAAACAGAAGTGCAGTACCACAAAACCTAGTTAACAATGCATTCTGTTTTTCTACATATTTGCATTTCTCACTCATTGCAACAAAAACTCCTCATGGGGGTAAAGCTGAGAGGGATTCCTTGAGGGATTCCTGGAGATGGGAAATGGGTGCTTTAAGAGCAGTTGTCTTGGAGACTGCTATGCTAGGATTTCACTAGATTAATTTCTTTTAATAAGAAAAGGGGCAGTACATATTTTGCAAACATGAGTGCAGAGGCACACAGGATAGCAAGACTTACTGCAGAGCCGTCCTGTTATATAGTCTGGATGTGATAAGGCAGATGGATCTTGTTACTGCTTGGGTGGTTCTAGTAATTAAAAAATCATGAGTGTAAAAGCAAAAATAGCCATGATTTTGCCCTCAGATATAAGACTTGATTCAGAGGCTTCTATATAACTTTGCTGAAGCTGCAACTTTGCAGGCAGCTGAGACAACAGAAAAGCCTGTGTGAGTGAAAAGGGAGGGGCAAGGACAGTTTTCCCAACATTACTTTTCTCAGCCCACACCTATCATCTCATGAACACAAGAAGCAACATCTGTTGCCTTTTAAAAAATTCAGTTCATGTTTTGTTTCAGATTAGTTCTGGGTACACAGGCCTGCACTAGACCATTCCTTGCACATTAAAGTGGCTTCAGCCTGTGTATAAAACTACAGAAAACGGTAACACCTACCTTCATATGTAGTAAGATTTCAATATATACTTGAAAATATAAATCAATATTTAATTCTCTTATCATACATTAAATGCACAATTCTCAAGCTACAGAGATGATGTCTTTTAAAAGAATGTGCCCATCTCCCACCCTTAGCTGCATGTCTTCCTTTTTGAAGCTTTTTTCAAACTGGTCCCAAGATTCGAGATCTAGTTTCTAGATGTGAGAATCCATCTGTAAATAATTCCACCTTTGTTGCTTTCTCTCTCTCAGGCTGTGATTCAAGAGCCCTTAAATATTCAGCAACGTTGCATGACATTTTAGAAAGTTAGTTGCTGAATTATAATATAACACTTTACAAATAGCTGACAGACCAACATGCTTGAATAAAAATCCCGAAATGTTTACCGAATTGTATCTTTGAGACTCAGCAGGCAGAACAAACAAATCCACAAAAACGTGGCGGGTTTTTTGTGTTGTCAGGATACCAGATGCTATGCTAGATACTGATCAGTGATGGTAATAGGCTTCTCCTTCATAAGAGCTGGAAATGGGCAGTCCAGTTCAGATAACAATGCAAGAGCCAGGCTTCTTTTTATCATCTGTGTACTGATCGTGGGATATTAGATGCATTTCAAAGTATTGCCATGACATGTGCGGTAAAAAGCTATTTTGGCTGTTCTCCAAGGTTTTCCTTAAGGTACTTTTTACTGTTTCAGTGTCTTTTCCACAAGATGGAAAACTTGTGTCCTCTAGTGGAGAGATGGTACAGGAACAATTAACAGAATGTGCAGGGAACTCAGAGCTGGGTGGTTGTGTCTCCTGTAGTTGGAGGTGTTGGATAGTAGTGGCAGAAGAGTGAGAGGAACAGCTCCTTTGGTGCTTCTGGCAGAGGTGTTCAGAGTTTAGAACAACCACATGTAAACATGTACGTGTTTATCTCCAGAGACATTAGACTTCATGTCTGAGAATTCCAGGAATTAGCTGGTAGTCTATTTTTCTGCAAACAGCAACTGTTTGACTTGAAGCAGCACAGCAGGTGAAAAATACAGATGTGCAGCCTCTTATACTAAGTAGGAAAAATCACTGGCAAATTTCCATTTCTGAAAATTTCACTCTAATGATGTTACAATTTTTCTGTGTGCCCTGGTGTACAGTAAGGGAAAAAATGGAACTAACTCCAATATGTGTGCTTATTAGAGCTCCAACAAGTAATTAAAACACTAGCAAATAAAGGAACAGAAAAATCACTAAAATTGCATGCCTATTTTCTGCATTTTGACTGAAATGATAATGTCTGTCCTAATCGGAAAGAAGTGATTATAACCTGCTAGTTGGAGAATGGGTTTTGAGCTGCTCATATGAATGTGTTTCTGTAAGTATACTTTGCTTTATAGGACCTTCGTCTGCTTTGGTTGTGTTTAATACTTGGGCTTTGATTTTATTTATTGTTTTGAGAATAATTTGGTGGTTTCTCTTTTGTAAAGGACACTGAAGCCATGAAAAGAGCTTTAGCCTTGATAGATTCAAAGATGAATCAGGCAAAAGGTTGGCTGAGAGATCCAAATGCACCTCCAGGTAATATTAAAAAAAATAGTAACAGGATGTTGATCTTTAAAGGTCTTAACATTACTCTTGCTTAAGACAAAGTTGTCTTTAAGCATTCATAGCCTACACATCGTGAAGGAGCCCATATTTATGCCTTTCTTTAGATACTGGGGATTGAACAAGTTGTTTCAAATGACCTAGGAGGCTTTACTGCTCAGTTGTCTAAACCATATATTCTGTCTACCATACGTGTTCTTAACTTGCATTCCAGTAGTAAACCCAAACCCATAGTAATTGTATCGAACCGTACTTAATTTGCAGTCGTTGCTAATGTTTAAAATCTCTCCGTTTGTATTTTCAGATTTCTGTAACATTAGATTTGCCTGAGTCTAAGTGTCTTTATTTTAGTCTTGTCATAAAATTTTTAACATGAAAGTTTGCCATAAATACTGATTGCAATCTTTGCCAATATAAAAGTTTTGCTTTTGTATATATCTTTAAAAGCAAATAAAACTGGATAGAGGCCTGTTCCATTTGGAATTTGAAAGATGTTGTTGAAAAAACTTCCTTTGAAATCAAAGCCAAAATTATACAGTTGTAAAGGCTGGACGTGAATAGTTGTTTGGTGTATAGCTCATGTTTTTGTTAAGTGTATTTTCATGACTGCAGCTAATGCAGTTAATGTGCTGTGACATGGTGACATTAGTAGTTTACTCACTCATGTCACGGAATGCCTTGTCTAACTCTGCATCGTAGGGGATGCTGGTGAACAAGCAATAAGGCAGATCCTTGATGAAGCTGGAAAAGCAGGAGAGCTGTGTGCGGGCAAAGAACGCCGAGAGATCCTGGGAACATGCAAAACTCTGGGACAGATGACTGACCAGGTGGCTGACCTCCGAGCTAGGTAAGCCTCTTACTCTGGATGCACAGCTTGTCAGTGCTATTAACATGTTTCTTCTGAACTTGCAGCCATGTCACTGCCTAATTAATATTTTGCCTTTTTAACTTCAGTCTCTTCTGAATAGCATGTTTTAATGAGGGAAATGTTAATTATAACATGGTGATCAGAATTTCTCAGGTAGATAATTCAGAGTTTGCTTAATGTCAGATCTGGAATGTTCTTCAAAATTATACAGAAATGAAATTTTGACCTCTACTGTTAAGTCTGTTCTCCAGAGAGGGTGTACCCCAAGATCCATGCATATTCTAGTTTTTAGGTGTTTACTGGGATGTTAGACCATGTGTGGCAGTTGTAGTTTAGCAGTCACTGATAAATTCTGTTGAACTTCATGGGTGTTTCTTGCATAGAGTTTTATTGAATGAGAGTCTTTTTATCAGTTTTCTGCTTCCTCATTAGAAATTGGCTTTTCTGTCACAATGAGGTTTTTGAATTTTGTTTTTAGGCAGTAGATGAATCTCTTTAAATTTACTCTATTTTTTGATCCTGGGCACTTTGGTCTTTTGTTCCTTTGCCAGAAAGTAGGAAGTGAAGGCATGATGGCAAGAAATAACTCTTCCATGTAGTTTGATCACTATACCCCACTTTCCTTTGAGTATAAGGAATTTTTCAGCGCTTATCAATGTAGTAAATTGTTAAGCCAGAGTGCTCTAACATTGGTTTCTTTGTTTTGTTGTAACACTCCTTCCCACCCTGCAAAAATGCCACACCCAGAAACCCCAGAAAGCTGTTCATTGTGATCCATTAAAGGTACAGGTAATAGATTCCTGGTATAATATTTCTTAATGTTAATAAGTCTTTCAAATTGTTTAAAAAAGCAACACAAGTCAGGAGTGTTTTATTTGAAATAAAAATTTTAAAAAAAGATTTCAAGTAAAATAAGTGCTTATTAAGGTCCCTGTGAAGTTTAGGAAGTGAGCAAATGGAAATGATTTGAAGTACTGTGTTTTGAATTACTTCAAGAACAAGAATTCCCTGCCATTACTTTAAATCCATAGACTGCTCAGCTCTGAAGCATTGCAAAGATATGCACACAAGCTTGAAGTAGTTCTGTAACTTATTCCCAGGAGGAGTTGTTAGTTTACCATATAAAGGCTAAAAAGGCCAAAATTCAGAAATACAGGTTAGTGTGACATTAAAGTGATGTATATTAACTGTAACAGTGGTAGTAGATGAGAATCTCACTTTACTTTTTCTTCTCTTGGATTTCTTGCTGATTGCCCTGAGGGAATTTAAGAGTTGCTGTGCACCGGTTTTTGCAGTGTTAGAAAACAGACAAAACTCTTACTGTTCTTGCAAAGCAGTGGCTGGTGTCACTTTTGTGTTATGGAAATTTTTTGGAGGTAAAGGAAGGGACAAGACTTAGATAATAAGGTATAAAGAAACGTGTCTTGAAACTCTGGCCTGACAATATAATTGCACCTCAGTAACTCTGCAGCATGCTTGTCATCCTTCCACGTCCTGTGGTCTTTCTCAAGTTTTGACTCAGTTCATGTGCTTACAGAGCTTTGCAATAGTCAGCTGGAAAAGAGGATGAGATTTCTTATGCAAAACAAATGTACTCGGGCATATGGATCTGAAGTCATCTTTCTATCCAGCTTCTAACTCTAGGCATTTGAATAGTGGTAGTGCAGCAAATTGTTTTCTACAACGCTGTACATATGTCCTGCTAGACTCCTTTCACAGAGTTTTAAGAAGTCTTGCCAATAGCCTGCAACCTTTAATCTACTTTGTCAACATGATCGAGGCAGCTAAGACATCTTATTTTCACTTACTGACTTGCTGTCCTCATGTAGGTGTGGGGAGTTATCTCCTGCAGATTCTGACTCTTTGCAACAGCCTATAAATGAAGATATGAGGCCTTGTTGTGTGTACTTTAAAGGAACTGTATCCATAAATACTTACTTTGACACTTAGAAAACGTTTTTCTTCTGAGGATGCTAAATGTCACATTTTGGAGTAGGGAAAATACGCTTTTAGTTCTTATCTCTTCTTGTCATGTTATTCCTCAGTTATTTTTTGTTTTCTTGGGGGGAGGAAATCTGATTAAACACTGTATCTCTTGCAATATTTGCTGTGAATGGTCATGAACAGTTTTTGTTGCCTCTTCACTAGAGAAGAGCTTCTCTCAGTCCTGATCTGAACCTGTGGTGCTGTTTTTGTCTCGGGCAGAGGCCAGGGTGCCACACCAATGGCAATGCAGAAAGCACAGCAGGTGTCCCAGGGTCTGGACTTGCTCACTGCTAAAGTGGAGAACGCAGCTCGCAAGCTGGAGGCCATGACAAACTCTAAGCAGGCAATTGCAAAGAAGATTGACGCTGCTCAGGTACCACCAGTGATTTAATAAGTACTTCAGAACACAGTGACATTACGGGTGTCAACTTGTGTAGTTGTTTCAACATGAGACGCTTGATAGGAGGAATATGGAGGGGATACTTGTTTTAACAAAGAAGAATCTTAAATTCAGTCATTTACAGCGTGCTGTGAGTTTTGCTACAGTTCATAACCTTTTTTGGTAACTTTTTGGCATTGCTACAAATTTCAAGGTTATTAAATAAAATAATGGAACACCTAAAATTTATATATAAACCAGTTTTACTAAAGAGGAGTGGAATTTCAGATTGCACAGACTTACATGTAGATAAAACTAAAGCCCTTTTGTTGGGCTCTGCTTTGGGAGTGGAGTTCAGGATTTAGTACTTTATATTCATGGCAAAAGTGAAACAAGTTAATGATATGTAACTATATTTTCTTTTAATTGATCGTTTATTGTTATAACTTAATATCCCTCAATGGTCAGTCTATTACCCAGTGATGACACTGATGGTCTTTAAATAAACCTTCTATATATACCTTATCTAAATGTGGTTATGTGGATATAATGATCAATATCTAAAGATATGTTAATGTTACAGATGTATCAAATGAAGAGATAATGGGACTTTTGAAAAAGAGCTCTGTAAAGAGCCCCCCACTGGGCTCAAGAGCATGTATTTTTTTTTTTTCTGAAAGCAAGATTCGGTCTGTAAAGGCATTTTACTTCTGCAAAAGTATTGGCAAATGTTGAGGGGAGAGAAAGGATGTAAAAACTTTGGGTAGGTCTTATCTGGTTTAACATTTTTTCAAAACAAATAAACTATCAGACAACAGAGTAATTCCAGGGTGTCTCATAAAGAGAAATTGCTTTTGAGAAGTGTATTTTCTGTTGAATAAAGTTTTGAAAGCTGTATTGGTATTTTTTTTTGTTGAAAAGTATCTACAGAAATGAATATTACTGTTTATCTTCACTTGTGCATGATTTCTTTCTATAAAGAATTGGCTTGCAGATCCTAACGGGGGCAGTGAAGGAGAAGAACATATCCGGGGAATAATGGCTGAAGCAAGGAAGGTTGCAGAACTATGTGAGGAGCCTAAAGAAAGAGATGATATCCTTCGGTCCTTGGGGGAAATCTCTGCTTTGACAGCCAAGCTCTCCGATCTGCGGCGACAGTATGTATTAGTTTAATCATCATTAATTTACTTGAATGACTTTCATTTACAGCTCACAATGCTGAGCAAGATCAGAATATTGATTAGTTAGATGATTGATTATTAAAATAAATAAAAATTAATTCTTCAACCTAGTGATTTGTCTCAAAACCCAACTTGCACTAGCTTCCCCAAAAAAAAAAAAAAAAGAGTAACCAGAGATGTATGACCTGGAAATATTTTCTTTCCAAATGGAATATTTGACGAGCCACAAGTGAGCTCATTTGTACTGTCAAAACAACATGGTAATGTGAAATTTGTCTTTACAGATAGATGTTATCAATGTTTTTGCTAAGCAGTTTACTAAATGTCAAGGTGAAATATCTACCACTTCCATCAGTATCAGTGTTCTAAGCTGTAACTGCAAACTATCTATGTAAAAGATAAGACTTTCAGAAATTTTATTTCTGTATCAGTTCTGCAAAGAGGATGCTTGAGAACTGAAGAGTAGAAACAGTTATTGTATAAACTTGTGGTCTTCATCTAAGTTGCAATGTAGAGATAAATATTTTTCTTGCTTCATTTATTAGATGCTTTAATCAAGTTTTTCTTGAGCTTTAGCTGCTGCTCTTGTCAAATATATATAGCTTTAGTCTGTGGCTGCTTGCTTTTCTGCTTGTGATCTGCATGGGATTATTGCAGCTGTTCATAGGACAGCCATGGAAATCAATTTTAGCTGTAGCAGTGCTATGTGCTGCGTTGAACATATGTAATATCCAGGTACCTCAGCAAAGAATTGCTCCTCAGAGTTTCAACTCGGGTGTCAAATTTAACCTTATTTAAAAAGATGAAGTAGTTTTCATTGTGCCTTCCTGCTGAATTTGAGACTATCTGAAAATGGTCTTTATGTGATTATACTTTCTTTTTTGATCCTTAGTGGCAAAGGTGACTCTCCTGAGGCCCGTGCATTGGCTAAGCAAATAGCTACATCACTTCAGAACTTGCAGTCCAAAACAAACAGGGCTGTAGCAAACACTAGGCCAGTTAAAGCAGCTGTCCATCTGGAGGGCAAGATTGAACAAGCTCAAAGGTGGATAGACAATCCTACAGTTGCTGATCGGGGAGTAGGTAAGTGTTTCCATGTGCTGTTTCCCCCACAGTTTCATTAGTCCTATTTGTGGTGGGAACAGATGCTGAGGGTGCATTGAATCTTCACTGATGCAGAGACTTGGAGATTTATAGCCAAGTCCTGGCTGCAATACTTTAACATCAAACTGGCCCATGATTCTGTTTGTGTTCTGGAAAGAGAATGTTCTTCTTCCCTAGAGAATAGAAGAACATGTGCTGTAGAGCAAACAAATTTAAAACTGCTGCATGCTCTTATTATGCAAATATACTACAGTCATCCTTCTTGCACATTGCGCCCCTCAGATTGCCGCTTCACATCTTAGCAGTGTGATTTTTTAGCGATGAATGAGGCCCCTTTTCACAACCGCGCATGTGTGACCTGGCACATGTGAATAGTCAATTAAGCACTCATGAATATGCAAATCAACTTGCTCAGCTGCTGCAGCGGCTCCGCCGCTTCCCCCCACTCCTGGTGCTGTGGTGGCTCCGCTTCCCCCCCCTCGGCTCGTCTGGGGGCAGCCGCCCGCGCTGCGGCAACACAACGGAGCCAACCTGGGCACACACCACTCCCTCAGGGATGCAAGATGTGGCATGTCCCATAACTTTTAATGTTTGCAGTTTAATAAAACTATTCTAGTTGTAACATGTCATTGTATGTTTTTTAATACAAATGTCTTTCACTTGCACTGGAACTTGGCAGAGTCCTTATAGGAAAAGTTTATTAAGAGTATAAATCAGATATCTTCTCTTTTCAGTCAGGACAGCACTTTTGGTAGAGTTTGGTCTAATATACATTTTCAGTGCTATAATATATAGCACTCAGGTATAATATATACCTCAGGGTTGTCTGCAGTAGTAGGGACCATGTCACAAATAACCCTCTGTGTTTGCTGTTCTCCCAGAGCAGTGCTTCAACACAAACTGGCCTCTGAAATAAAGGCAGAATGTGTATTTTATTTTGTAAACATGTGAGCCACTTGAGTAGTGTTAGCTGCTACAAGTACTGACTTGCAGTCGTGTTTTGAATTATCCTGGCTCAGTGATGGCTGAAGTAGTAGTAATTGGCAGGTACAAACTAGGCAAGATGTACTGAAATAGTAAACTGGTGTGTGAAGTGTACTTGCTTGGCTGCACTTGGCTTAGGCAAAGGAGTAATTAAAAAGCATCTTGGGACATTCCAGCAGCACCAAACTGAGCTAGATTAATAAGCTTTCTAAGATGATGGCAGCAGTGCTGAGTGATTCTTGGATGGTCCAGTATGGTAACAACTTCCTAAGTAATTTTGAGCTTGATCACAAACTTGGGTTACTTGTGTGTTGGCATTACCTTGAAATTACTCTTCAGTAGGTCTTTGATGGACTTAATATATGATAAGTTCTTTTAAAAGAATACTGCTATTGTATTACTGAAAGAACAGAGAATTTTATTCCTGGGAAAGAACAGGAAGCATCTGTAAGTGAATGGAGGAAATCACCTATGCTGAAAATGATTTTTTATTAACAGAAAAACTTTCAACACACTGTGGAGGCTTTGTAAGGTGTTCCCTACCCATACTGTCCCCTCCAATCCAGGATACTTGACACTTCTGTCAAGGATAGTCTGCTTTTTTAATTAATGTTTTCTACTTGGGTTTTCTCCCTCTCTTACTGCTCATCTTCTGATGATGTGGGGATGAATTGCAGAATTTGCCATTTGCAAGTGCTTTCTGTTGGAGTCAACAGAGTTAGTTACGTAGAAATACCCCACTGCTATCATAGTTAACTAGTGTCAGACCCCCCTAGTTAAAAAGTATGTGTCGCTAGCCAGAGTTGCTGGAAAAAAAAACCAAACCAACAAACAACTGGAGAGAGTTGAATCCCTCTGTGGGTTTGAACTGCAATTACTCAAGGATAAACTGTAGAAGATCTTTTTCACCCCCCCAAAAGGTATTCCTAAAACCCCCAGAATTCTGTGGTGTGTGTATATGTGTGCAATACTTCACTGTGCACCAGGTTTGTATGTTCACTTTTCTCTTCCACTGGGTGTTAATACAAGGTGACTTCTCCCACTGCAGGGCAGGCAGCAATTCGGGGGCTGGTTGCAGAAGGTCGCCGTTTAGCCAATGTCATGATGGGCCCGTACCGGCAGGACCTGCTGGCCAAGTGTGACCGTGTGGACCAGCTGGCTGCTCAGCTCGCTGACCTCGCTGCACGAGGGGAGGGGGAATCTCCTCAGGCCAGGGCAATTGCTGCTCAGCTTCAGGACTCCCTGAAGGTAAAAATCTGCTCTTGTGCAGGCAGGCACAGGAAATACTGAGGTACTTGCACTTCTGATAAAGTGCTTGTGTGTTTGAGGCATCAAGAACAAAAATATGTCAAAAGACCTGTTGGTTTAGCTGGGATGTTTAAACCAGACTTTCTACAAAGGCCTTGTTATCATGCCATTGGGGTCAATTCCAAATGGACAATTTAGAGGGAAAACCATAGTCTCTTTTCACAGAATCACAGAATATTCTGAGTTGGAAAGGACCCACAGGGATCATTGAGTCTGACTCTTAAACAGCACCACTGCCTCCCAGGTGGGAATTGAACCCTTGGTCTCCCGCATGAGAGGCAGGGACACTCAGCACTGTAGGAAAGTGGATTTTTAAAAAGAAAATAGTATGCTAGCATTGCCAGTTTGGGGGGAAGGTCTCAAACAGTGCTGTTCATAGCTTCTCATGCTGCTTCAAGTAATTATAGACAAGCTTGGTGTATTTCAAATGATATAAAAAGTAATTCATTGATCATGCTTTTAAGGCTATTTTTTCTTCATGTCTGCAATTGGAATTTTTTTTTTTCCCAACAGATCTTATGAGATGTAAACACAAATTTTATACTCCCTGTATCTTGTGGTAATAATTTTCTTATGTTTTAAGGATCTTAAAACACGGATGCAAGAGGCAATGACCCAGGAAGTTTCTGATGTTTTTAGTGACACCACAACTCCTATTAAACTGTTAGCAGTAGCAGCCACTGCTCCTTCTGATGCTCCCAACAGAGATGAGGCAAGTATACCATGTGAAGCTTCAGTTACTGTTTAATTTTAACTGGATTTGTGTTCTGAAAAATGAATTGGTATTTTTTTCCTCAGGTTTATGATACCAATTTTTTATTCTGACAGCATAATGGTTACAATGCAAATCTCTCTCTGAAGTCTTGGAGACTGTGAATTGTATATCACTGGGAACTGTGTTGTCCCTGACTTCAATAAATGGCAAAGATTTCTCCTTGTGATGTTGGTATCACGTTGCCTTCAGCAAGCTGAAAATTCTTGTGTAAAAACTACCGACACACTAATTAGTGGATTTTGTATCTCAACATTACATAAGCTGATTGCAACAGTCAAATTTGTGCCAGGATTGATCAACAAATTAAATCTGTTCTTTTGCTACATATTGTTTCCTGTACTTTAAAGATATTGGCTGCACGTGAAGTATCTAAAACCGTGTCTGGCAGCTCTGTTTGCCTAGTTTGCTTTAAACATGATTAAAGTGATTCTCAAGGATTTGGAGAATTCAGCTTTATGACAGGATAGCTTTTTGTCAAAGTAGTCCTTGAATATTAAGGACTGTGGAAGGTGGAAATTTTTTTCTCCAAAGTGAGACTTCAATTTTTAGGGTAAAATTCCCTATTTATCTTGAACATGTAGTTACTTTTGGATTGCAGGTTTGAAGATTAAACTCTGAGATAAAATAATTTTACACTGTATTTGTGACAGCAGTAGTCATCAGGAATTATTGAACTTGATACCTCCAAGCTATAATGTGTATATACCTATATCCTTAGTTGCCCCAGAGTTAGTAAAGAAACAAGTCCAGTATTGTAAAGATAGGCAAAAGTCAAACACCTTCAAAGCTATTGTGTCTTCTTGTATCTTCTCAGGATGGATTAAATGTGGATGCTATTAAGGTGTCTCTGACACTTTGAAGGAATTTTTTATTCTGTTAGGGAGGTTAGGGCTTTTTTAATGTGTTTTCTCTTCTGTCAACTAGGTGTTTGATGAAAGAGCAGCCAACTTTGAAAACCACGCTGCGAAACTGGGAGCTACAGCAGAAAAAGCAGCTGCAGTGGGCACTGCAAATAAAACTACTGTGGAGGGCATTCAGGCAACAGTGAAATCAGCAAGGGAACTCACCCCCCAGGTTGGCTTCCTTGGTTTTGAAGGGCTGTTAGGAGGGCTGGGGATGGCTTTTGTGCAATTTTTCGTGATGCTTCTGTTTTCAAAGATGTTAATACCAACAAGGAATATAGTGCTGACACTCTTAATGGGGAATGGCAAATAGTTGGTGTATATGTTAACATGTAAAACAAGATGATTAAATGAAGTGTCTTATTCTTCAACTTTTAGACAGAAGTGCTGGAGCTTTCACTTGAAACAAAATGATCTTGAGTAAAGTATGTGAGTGGAAAAAATGCTCTTGCTTTCCACCCCCCCCCAAACTGAACTTCCATCTAAAATTTTGGCAGTGTGATAAGTATTGTACTTTAGTACTTTCAAGAGTTGTTCATAAGATACATTGTAATCAAAGTTCCAGGAAAAAAAAGTATTTGTGCCTACAAATTCCAGAAGTGTTGTAGATCTTCAAGCAACTAGATGTTGCACTAGAAGTAATGAACTAGTGTTTCAAAAGTGGAGCTTTGTCTTGAAAAAACAAATGTATTTTCAGGAATATGTGTGATGTTTACATATCCAGATAGTTAAAAATGTTTTTCATTGGCAGGTAGTATCAGCTGCTCGTATCCTCCTGAGAAATCCTGGAAATCAAGCTGCTTATGAACACTTTGAGACCATGAAAAACCAGTGGATTGATAATGTAGAAAAAATGACAGGTAAAATTGGAATTTTTGTTGAAGATCCTACCTGTGGCTAACTAGCTTGTTTGTATTTCTCTCTGTTCTGTTTGGATTGATGAAACATGCATTAGGCTAATGACTGATTAAAAATAGATTAAGAGAAGTGGGACTGTGTTCTCTGACTCCAGGAATATGTATATGTTGCAGCATATACAAAAGAGCTGACTCCTTATGTATTAATACTGAGCTGAGGGGAGCAAATCCTGCTTTAGTTCTTTTCTGGGAAAACCACAACACCATCACTTTTTATTGCAATTGCTATTCTAACAGTACGTCACTGTGACAACTTGAAGTTTTTTCTGTATAATCTTGGCTTGTTGAAATAGGCCAGATAATTAAGAGGGGATAAGAAAGCGTGTTCAAAATGTTTTAACAGCTTAATGAAAGCAGTGAATAAAACAAAGCTACTGATCTGTTGAGTCTCGCTGAGACACCAAAATGTTTGAGTCCTTCTCAAGTGCAGATCCTGTGCACTCTGTGCTGAACACCTGACTGTACAGTACCTCCTCCTCCACCCCAATGATTAAATAGACGGTATTTTAAATCTCACTGCCTTGTCACTACACATCATCCCACGCAAAAGCACAGCCAGAGGGATATTTCCTTTTGAATGAATGGGAGAGGTACAAAAAATACTGAATATGCATAAAGAAATGTGGTGGGAGGGAGGAATCTCTGCTGCATATGCTGTGTAAGCTAGTTCTTGACTGAGGCAATACTCCATGGCTTTGGAATATCATTAGCAAGCCTCACTGCTGGGGCAGAGGTGCCTCATAATCAGAACTGTAACTGCAGTGGTACATTTGGTCTGACTTCCAGGCCCTGTTCTGCTCTTCCCCACACCCCAGTTTTAAAATACTTACTTCCCTGGTTGTGAGCTATCTATGGAATACCAAATACCCCTGTTTCCACAGATGACACTAGAATACTAATGTGTTTAACTTCTGTTCTAGGGTTGGTGGATGAAGCCATTGATACTAAATCCCTGTTGGATGCATCAGAAGAGGCTATTAAGAAAGATCTGGATAAGTGTAAAGTGGCAATGGCCAACATGCAGCCTCAGATGCTGGTAGCAGGCGCCACCAGCATTGCCAGACGAGCAAACCGCATCCTGCTGGTGGCAAAACGGGAGGTGGAAAACTCGGAGGACCCTAAATTTCGGGAGGCTGTCAAAGCAGCCTCTGATGAGCTAAGCAAAACTATATCACCGATGGTCATGGATGCTAAAGCTGTGGCAGGAAACATTTCTGACCCTGGTAAGCATTCAGTCAGCTGATTTAAAATGTGATTTTTACTGATTGAAGTGCTGCTCATTTTTCTTATACAGCTGTGTATCCGCTTTTATGCAAATATTGTGGACACTTAAATATCACAGAATGATGAAATCAGGGGCACACCACTAACTGCTGAATCCTGCTCTTTTAAAATGCAGTCAAAGGCCTTTGGCATATTCAAGGGAAAAGAATTCAGCATTCTAGTTTGATATGTGATAAGAAGTATTTGTTACTAGTTTTAAGTAGGACTACTTTATAGGAAATAGTATATAATTTCTTGGATTCTAAAGGTTGTTAAGGGACTTACTCTGGCTACTGATAGTGACTATTACTCAGTCTAGGCTTTGTTTTATGCATGTTGAATGTGACACAACATTTGAAATGGGCATGTCCACTGTAAACAATTTGGTAGTTTTTAAACACACATAAATGTATTTGGCACAATACATTATAGAAGTAATTTTTGGGAGTAGTGTTCTTAATATTACTACATGCTGTTAAACTGGTAATGGGTTTTTTGTTCAGGTTTGCAGAAGAGTTTCTTGGATTCTGGATACAGAATTCTGGGAGCTGTGGCCAAAGTCAGAGAAGCCTTCCAGCCTCAGGAACCAGATTTCCCCCCTCCTCCTCCTGACCTTGAGCACCTTCATGTAAGTGCAGCACAGTTTGTAATAAAATACACAGCTGTCACTGTGTGTGGATTGCACACAGAAATTACTTAAATATATTGTTCTTCCCTAGAAGTGAAAGGTACTGTCTGGCCAGCCATACATACAAGTAGCCTCAAGTTTAAAAATACCAATCCATGTTGAAGAAATTAAAAAATGGTATTTTCTTTAACAGGATGCATTTCAAAAACTGGGAAAACGCTTGAGTTCACACAACCATGTCTTGCTGTGACACCATCCTTTATTTGGTCTGTGTACTATTTCATTGCACTGAGTAAGATTTTTGCCTTTCTTAGCTGACTGATGAGCTTGCTCCTCCAAAACCACCACTTCCAGAAGGGGAGGTTCCCCCGCCCAGGCCACCACCGCCTGAAGAAAAGGATGAAGAGTTCCCAGAGCAGAAAGCAGGAGAGGCAATTAATCAGCCCATGATGATGGCTGCTAGACAGTTGCACGATGAAGCCCGGAAATGGTCTAGCAAGGTAAGAAGTTGCTGTAAGTGTCTTGTGCTAAAAGGATTATCTTTTCTTTTTACTGTCAGTGTGTTTTGTCCAAAGTCAGTTGCTTATGACAGTCTTCTATAGAACAAATGGTAAAAACACTGTAGTAAGAGGAATTAGAAAGCCTTTCAAGTTCAAAGTGGACTAGGGCCAACTGTTCTAATACTTAGAATTGCTAGAATGCTTTATTAACATACCCTGGGAACACAAATATGTGCTTTGTACGCTAAGCTGTGTGTGATCCTTGATGCTGGTATTGCCTAGAGAGCCACTAATACTTATGCTGGGTAGGCTGACAAGCTGATTGCTGTATTTAGGTGACTTGGAAAAGTCTGTATGGACGTTGCAGATGCCCCCTGTAGGAATCATGCAGTGGTTTGTCTCAATTCTGGAAGAAGCTGCAAGTTACTTTGCAGTTAATCTGCATTTATGATGGGAAAAGTGACCATATATAAGTGGCCTGGTCTCATTCATTTTTTTGTAATGACTCACATTTGCTGTCAAGGCTGAAATCCCTAACTTACCATTTCAGTGCTATGACAAAGTAGTGTGAATTCATCAACCTCATAGATGCTAATACCTTTTTTTTTTTTAATTTTCTCTCTGCTCCCTGCTCCTGCAAAGAGCTATATTTTGCTCTGGCAGAAGCTGAGTAAGACATTCTAAGATCTAGGCATTTGAAAGTGTAAATTAAAGAGCCTGAACTTGGCTTTTAAAATCTCCCTTTTTTTCTCCACCAAATTAGATGGTGAGTAAGGAGATAAACTTGAGGAGCTTACAGAATCAACCCCTGTGCTTTGGCCTTAAGGAGCATCTGTTTTGGCAGTACAGATCCAATACAAAAGATGTTCTGCAGATTTGTTTGGGTGTGTCTCTTCCCCAAAATGCAAAGCTCTACTTCCCCCATATCTCTGGATATACCAAGAACATTTTTGTTTTACTAAAGAGACAATCCTGGAATCTATTAGTCATCTCAGAAGGTAGTTCTGAGGCTAAGAGCCTTAATTTCAATTTCTTAAAAGTGTTTTGATGTTGGAATATAATTTGGTTACATATACTATGTATATGTATTGCAAATTAAATAGTGCAACTGTTAAAATATTTATCAAAGCCAAGCAGCAGACCTTAAAACTCCTCACTGATTATGAAAGCTCAAAGGTCATTGACTTCAGATTAAAAAAAATATTTTCATTGCTGTGTCTTGGAGACCAACAAACCAGTAAGTCAGGCAGCAATTGTCCTTCTAATTCTTTTTCAGCAGTACCATTTTAGCAATAAAAGTTCAGTTATTCTGACAATATGTTTTGGGGGAAGAAGTTCTGAAAACATGTTTGTAATCTCTAAAGTCACTCCGTTGGGTAGAAGAGGGATTGATGAACAGTGCTCCTGAGGAATATGGGTTAGACCAGGAAAGACAAAAATCTGAGGTCTTGATCACACCAAATCACAGCAGACTGTGTGTCTGCTTTCACTCAATTACTTCAGTCTACTAAGGTAAGGTACTTGACCCGTTAAGTGTGGGGGGTGAACAAGTACTTAGTCTTTAAAAAATGTTGATAACATTCTTCATTCTTGGAAGAATTCAAATGTGTCTGTTTTTATTCCTTCTTTACAAAAACTCCACTGAGTGGCATTTGGGTTTTTATGTACTCCACTTCTCTCATGGAGCACAAACCAAACACTGTCTGTTGCTTCAGCTTTCCCTGCTTTTCCCCTTCACTTGGATGAATCATAGAATGAGGGATATTTGGAAACTTTCCATTACGTTAAGACTTAAAGCTGCCTTTTGAAGGTGCACTAATTCATCCTTACGTAAAAGTTACAGCTTCCAAAACTTCTCTGTGTTTTCATTGGTGTAGATGTGGTTTTTTCAAAGGCCATATCTTAAGCAAAATACAGTTGAAAATGTACAGTTTTTGGTAAGGGTAGCTTTGACTTTTATCACACTTGACTTTTGTTGAAGAGATACAGTTTGTAAACATGTAGACTATTCTTGTATTTAAATGATGCTGTATTATTAATGCCTTTATTGTTGTACCACTTACCTCTTCCTTGAGATCTACCCTAACACAATTTATTTGTTTGAATCCATTTGATATGGCAAAACATATCATGTTTCATAATTTTTATTCTCCTAATTCTGTTTGTATTCTTTAATAATTGTAATATTCACAGTATTCATAACATTCAGTATCACCTCTTTCCATAACCCAGTTTTTCTTTTACATGTTCTGTTGTTCCTATGGTGTTTCCCATCCCATGTTCTCTTTAACTTTCTGTGCTCCTGCTGCTGTCTCCTCTTATCACATATATGGATGGGGTTCCCTACAAAGCTTTCTATCTGCACAAACAACGCCGTCATCAGCTGCTCTGTCTGCTTCTCTGCAGTCAGAACAGCTTTCGTTGAAACAGAAAATCCATTCATTTCACCATTGTCTTGCCAGGAAAATGTTCTGTGAGTCAGCCTGTAGAAGCTGAATGCTGAGATGAAAAATGTTTCTGCATATTTGAATTGTAACTTCTTAGTATTTTTGGTAACTTTGATTCACAGGTGAAATGTTTTTCTTTCTGCTAATCTTGTATTCCTTCCCCTCCTCCTCCTGATCTGATCCTAGAGCTGCCTCGTCAGATCCTGAGAGGCCAAGAGGATGTTTTGGTCACTAAAACTGCTCAGTTTGTGCTCTTCTACCAAATTCTGCATCTTGTACTAACTATCCCATTTCTCCACCTTTGCTGCCACCTGCAAAGCCTGATGTGACTGTGATTAATGAAGCGGCTGAGGCTGGTGTAGATGTAGATGAGGAGGATGATGCAGATGTTGAATTCACTCTCCCCTCTGACATTGAAGATGATTACGAGCCTGAGCTGCTGTTAATGCCAACCAATCAGCCCGTTAACCAGCCCATGCTGGCTGCTGCTCAGTCTCTACATCGGGAAGCAACCAAGTGGTCTAGTAAGGTACTCCTGAGTCCCGGGGACTGATCCGCGTGCATCCAGCCATTTGGAACGCTGACACGTTTGCACCACTCTTGATCCCTGCCGGCCCCGCCATTCTGAATGAATAAGTGTGTCTGCACTTCATTTTAAGGACTGAGAGTGGCTTCACAAGTTTGCTAGATCTGTTTGTCAGTGTTGGATTGAAGCTTGATTTGGGTCACTTATTAATCTCTAAAGGCTTCCTCTCCCTTTGCATCTGCCTGGTCTTCTTTGTTATGGGAGTTTTCAAATTGTAGTAGGGCTTGTCTTCCCTCCCCAGTTCCCTTCTTGTTTCCATTCATTTGGGCTACCTGGGAAGCCATGGTTGATGGTTTCTTCATGACTTGTGGATACAGCAGAGTATACAGCTCTCAAGAAGTCATTTAAGGTGTCCATTGTGCTTTGCCTCCATTGATGCCATCAATTTAAATACCTTCCAGCAAGGAATGGCTTTGTATGGCAGTGTTCACGGAAGAGGACTGACTGCTGGCTTGCACTGGGCTGTATTGCAAATGCTGGTCTTGAGAGAATTCTTTTCTGAAGAAGCTGCACTGAATGCTGTTAGCTGATGAATTGAGATCGTGTCTATATGAAACCAGTGGAAATCTAACGTGAGGTTCAGATGTTCACAAGTAGCCTGTCTCTTCTGTCTTAGCACAAATGTTTGCAAGATCGAGCACTTCCCATAGCATGCTGCAAAAAATAAGGTTGGTGTCCCGTAACAACAAGTTAAGGGTGTGTGTATATGTATATGTCTGTGTATATTTACATAGATAGATATCCTAAACTATTTTAATAAAAAGGGCTTTAAAAATATTCTTGTCCTTTTCAGATTCTGATGCTTGGATAACTTGTTAGAGGGCTTCGTAAATGACACTGGTCCTAATTTCTTGATCCTTCTACGTGAAAACATGGAAAAGCTTTGTGTTATGTCATTTGCATCCTAACTGGTTATACATACTAGCAAACTGTTTAGCTAATAGGTCACGGTAATGAACAGTTTGGCTTTTTGTGTCGCTTCTATCTGTAAAATGTCTGGGACATATTCTTAAATTTGCTTGTAGTGAGTCATGGAAGTATGTGCACAGGGTTGAGAATACATTTGCTAAGTTGTGTTCCTGCTGTGTACTCTTTGCTCTGAACTTCATCGGTCATTAATTGTGGAATAACACCAAGGAAAGAGTGTGGTAATACTTAAACTCACTTTGCTAATGTTTCATCTACACAACAGAAATGCTTCAAGGCACCAAATAGTTCAATTTTGTCTGACAGCATTCTACTAAATATACTAACAGACTACTAACCATTGATCAGCTAGGTCTGCTTTCCCTTGCAATAGGTTTCTCTCTGGAACAGTGTATAAGAGATGGTTTTACCTTGGTCATAATTAATTCACATTTCAAATATTTCTCGTGCATATTTCTGTGAATGTAATTTTTTATGTACTAGAAACCTGGATTATAATGTAAGAAATATCACTGGATTATCTTTTAAACTATGATGTTCTTCTCTCCTGGAAGGTTTGTTTTAAAGGGGGAGATTTTATCAAAAACAAAGATTTATTTTCAAGGAATAACTTCAAAAAAAAAGTAATAGTATCGCATTTCCACATTACCTGTGACAAAAGTTTTGTATGTCAGATTCTCTTCCATTTATCTTGTATCATTATAGCTGCATAGCTGATGCTTTAACAACTTCCATTTTAGACGCCACTGAAAATGTTATGCTCAACTGTTATGGCTACAACTATTTAACTCAATTAGTGCTATTTGGTTTAACAGGCTATTTAGCACAATCTTTTAACTTTATAAAAGGTTTTTTTGGGGGAATCTGGAATTTTAGATGCTAATAACATTCTTTGTCTTAAAATCTAATCATCAGAGCAGTAACTCTCATTTCATGGACAAACTAACACTTCACAACTTCTTTTTCAGTTTTGAAGCAAACATTTTTCCTCAGTGTTAGGAACCAAAATGTCAGGAACCTGTAACTAGTACAGATCTTTTCTGTTCCTTGAAGAAACCTCTTCTGTGTTCACAAATCATTCTTCCATCCTGAACTTCTTCCAAGTGTTGCCACCAAAACGTAGCCTGCCATTGAGTGGTGAGGGTGCGAGGGTTCTGTCCCGCCGTGGCACTGACCCGTGTTGTTCTGTGCAGGGGAACGACATCATTGCTGCTGCGAAACGCATGGCGCTGCTCATGGCAGAGATGTCGCGCCTGGTGAGAGGAGGCAGCGGGAACAAGCGTGCCCTGATCCAGTGTGCCAAGGACATTGCCAAGGCATCTGATGAAGTCACACGATTAGCCAAGGAGGTGGCAAAGCAGTGCACTGACAAGCGCATCAGAACAAACCTCTTGCAGGTAATGAGTCAACCTGTAAATGCTTCAAATAGTTCCTTTGCAGTCCCCTCCTGTGTGGGTGAGCACAGGAGTTGTGCCAGTAGATCATGTGCATCTTTTCTTGGCTTGTAAAGTTTTATCAAGGGCTGTGTCTGTTTTTAGATCCCATGGGAATATATATTCTGTAAAGTTAGTATTTGATTGGGTGTGAGTGGAAGATCACAGTATTATAAGGTTGGAAGAGACCTTAGAGATCATCAAGTTCAACCTATCCAACCCATTGTCTAAACCATGGCACTAAGTGCCTCATCCAGTCTACTCTTAAACACTTCCAGGGTTGGTGACTCCTCCACCTGCCTGGGCAGCGCATTCCAATGGTGGATCACCCTTTCAGGAAAGAATTTCTTCCTAATATCAAGTCTAAACCTCCCCTGATGGAGCTTGAGACTTTCCCATCTTGTTCTGTTGCCAGTTGCCCGGGAGAAGAGCCTGACCCCCACCTGACTACAACCTCCTTTCAGGGAGTTGTAGAGAGTGATAAGGTCACCTCTGAGCCTCCTCTTCTCCGGGCTAAACAACTCCAGCTACGTCAGCCGCTCCTCACAGGGCGTGTGCTCCAGCCCCTTCACCATCCTTGTTGCCCTTCTCAGAACACACTTCAGCACCTCAACATCTTGGTTAAACTGAGGGGCCCAGAACTGGACACAGTAATCAAGGTGTGGTCTAACCAACAGTGCCAAGTATCTTCCCTTGTCCTGCTGGCCACACCATTCCTGATGCAGGCCAGGATGCCATTGGCCTTGGCCACCTGGGCACGCTCCTGGCTCATGTTAAGTTTCCTATCCACCAGGAATAGGAAAGTCTCTTTCTGCCTGCCCACTCTCCAGCCACTCCATCCCCAGCTCATAGCTCTGCATGGGGTTATTGTGACCAAAGTGTAGAACCCGAAATTTGGACTTATTGAATCTCATCCCAATGGAATCTGCCCATCTCTCCAGTTTGTTCAGGTCCCTCTGTAGGGCCCTCCTACCCTCCAACAGATCAACACCTGCTCTGAGCTTAGTATCATCTGCAAACTTACTTATGACAGACTCAATCCCATTGTCAAGGTCATCAGTGAAGATACTAAACAGAACTGGGTCCAACACAAATCCTTTAGGGGCACCACTAGTGACCAGTTGCCAACTGGATGTGACACCACTCACCACCACTCTCTGGGCTTGGCCATCCAGCCAGTTCCTAACACACCCCAGAATGCTCTTGTCCAAGCCCTGGGCTGCCAGCTTCTCCAGGAGTATGCTATGGGATGCTCATGTCCAAAGAGGTTGTGAAAAATACTGTGCTATGAATACTGGCCTGTTTCAAGTCTGAAGTGCTTTGTATTTCATCTCCTCATTCCTTTGTATGAAAGAATAAGGTCTGGAGGGGCGGTCCTGGGAGTGTGGCTCGCACTGTAGCACCTCATTAAAGCAGAGGAAGCGCCTTTGGTGGTCCCTGGCTGCGAAATCTGGGGTCCGGGACATTTCTGTGCGGTCTCACATCTCACTGAAAATCCAACCGCGATTAATTGAATCCACGGATATGTGAGCCGCAGATATGCGGGGGTCACTGTACATTGTGCCATTCCTAACCAAGCAGACCCCTGAGGAATATTGGGAAGAAAGAAAAAATGTTGGCTTCATCCCCAAATTTCCCAAAGTGAGTAAAATAAGATGCAAGTATTCTACAAATGTTCATTAGAAAGTCTTGAAGGTTATAGGATCTCCCCCGTATCTTATTCCTTTTCTAATAATAATAAGAAAATAAAGAAGTTTATCTGAAAAATCCCTAATAGACAATGTATTGGTTCCGTTCACAATGCAAAGTGGTTTTTATCTCTGTTCCTTAGGTCTGTGAGCGAATCCCAACCATCAGTACACAGCTGAAAATTCTCTCCACTGTCAAAGCTACCATGCTGGGCAGAACTAACATCAGTGATGAAGAGTCAGAACAGGTAAGAGGTGTAAAAACCGGTGGGGAACATGGAATTGTTGATCAGTTTTATGGGAAAAAAATATACATGTTCTATCAGATGTGTACTGAGAACTCAGTGTTCGGAAGCCTACCTCAGCTGTTCAGTGAAGACAAACTGTAACTTTTAAGACAGAAAACAAGGTGCTGCACTAAAATTAATAGAGGAACAAGCCCAAAAGCTACTCGGGTTCCCATTTTGCTATGAACAAGTTGTTCCACTGCCTGATTTGCCAGGAAAAAGCCGAGAGGACTTTCTGCTGCAAACGCAGCGAGCTGGGCCTGGGAGGGGCATGGGCGCCCTCGGGTGGATTCCTGGGAAAACGTTGATTTCCCAACATCATCCCGAGTCCCTGCAGCTGCTGCCTTCCAAATGTGTCTTTTCAGGTGAAATCCCACAGTTTTACAGTTTTGGTTGACGCTATTATACTTAGCAGTGCTAAGCCTGTATTCAGATTTGGCACAAATGTACAGTGAGGAATGGGGAAGTCTTGTCAGAATAACACTTTGGAGTTGCCTCACTTGCTTTTTCATAGTTTAAGTCAGCAATTAGCTGAATTAAGATGTTTGTACTGGGAGTCTTTGTGCACAAAGGGTTTCCATGCTACTGTCCTAATCATGGTATTTATTGACACATATATTGAAAATTCTTCTTTTTCTTGGCAGGCAACTGAGATGTTGGTTCATAATGCCCAGAATCTCATGCAGTCTGTGAAGGAAACTGTGAGAGAAGCTGAAGCAGCATCCATTAAGATAAGAACAGATGCTGGATTCACTCTTCGCTGGGTCAGAAAAACCCCCTGGTATCAGTAAACACTCACCACAGAAGTATTGTTTTCTGTAACATAAAATGCCTTTCTTTGAAACAGAAGAGATATATTAACAGCAAAAGGTGCTGTACACATGAGCTTAAGATTAGCTTGTGCTACTGCCCCATTCTAAGGGTATGAATTATAAGATGATGCATTTCAAACGTCTTTGGAGCACATTTGATATCAAACACCTCAAATCTGCTGCCAACAGTAGACAGTTTTCTTTTTTCCCTCCAAGATTCTCTTAGTGAGTTCAAGAAGCACATTTCATTTAGGCACTGTATATTCCAGTAGTTCCCATGTGATGGTATAAAACACGGACCTCACTTTAAGCTTGTTTTGAGAGTTTAGGACACTGTTGGCTACTCTGCAGTTTTTAAGGGACAATCATTGATACGGAAACATTCAACTTTTCAACAGGATTTTAGCTGGCTGTTTTAAAACCATGCAGAAATGATGGAAGGTGTGAGGTTCTTAATGAAAGGGGGAGGAGATGGGGCAGCAGAACAGTTGTAAACTGAGGATTGAAATTCCGTGTTTGAATTTTTTTATTTTTGCCTGGCAACAGTACTTTAACAAAAACTGGAGCTGTCTCTGTCACCCTCCTGTCACCCTGCGGGTAGGCATTCCGGAATTCCTGTATTGTACTCAAATGTTTGCAGAGGATGTTTGTGCCACACTGTTCACACCTGGAGCCTTATGGCTGGAGACCTTAAATTATTGGAACTCTTTTCTTGCTCAATTCCCCAATGTATTGAGCTGAAAAATCCTGGTACTCTTAAGCTGACTGCCTGTCCAGGACCAGAAAATGCCACATGCTGGCTCTTTCTTTTTGAAAACTAAACGAGCACATGCAACTATTTCCCTCTTCCCTCCATCTAACGCAATTCTAGCCACTCAAGGTGGAAATTAAAAAATAAAGATATTTAATTAAAAAAGACCTTTAGCCTCACTGCCCTTGTTTCCAACAGTGCATAATCTTTTTGAATTCTGAGCTCTGCAGAGACATGAAACCCTATTTAGATAATCTGATGGCTCCCAGATAATGGTGGTTCCTAATGCGACACACACATTATTATTTTTACTGCTTTTGGAGTTTGGAGGCTCAAAATTTTTTCCAAGTTCTAGTAATAGTGAATTAACAAAGTGTTACTGTATCTTTTAAAAAAATTTCCAAACAAAATGACAAAAATAATAGTCCCAAATTCCCCTCCCTCACTAAAATAGACTTGTGATGCTTTTATCCTTCCATAATTGAACATGCCCTCACATATACATGTCTGTTATATGTATGAGTACATATATATATTTGTGTAAGCATACAAATTCACGTAATTGCCCCACAGTTTCTTCTGACATTTGACAGAAAGGAAAACTTGTTTGAGAATGAGTTTCTATACTTGCAAGGAATCCTTGCAGACTTCTGCCCAAATCAGCACTGACCTCATAACACCCTCTTAATTTGCTGAAAATGGCTGTATGGTCAACCCACCTTGCACAGAAGTGTCCTTGTGGAAAAACTGCTCAGTCTTAACAGCTCAGAGAGAGACACAGCACAGTCAGCTGTCCTTTGCCTGTCTGCAACAGGTATTCCACACTTGGATTTTCTCCCCTCCACCCTTTGGTTGCACTGTTATCTAAAAAGGGAAGTTAAACTGTTGATAATACATCTGCCTCAAACTGACCTCAGCAAGAGAAGGCACATGTTGGTCTGTAATTACTCCTTGTGTCTGGGTATTATGAACTATGTGGTACTTAAGATCTTTCCTTAGTATTGTCTTCCTGCAGTTGCCTGCAACAGGAAGCTGAGGGAAGGGGTGCCAGAGCCTTAACCTGGATGCATTGGGTTGGTTTATACCAGATCTTTAACATAATTTTAATGTAGTAATTTCTATTTAATAGTAAATAACACTGAGTAAGTAGAGATTATTTTAAAGGGATTTTTTAAATAGTCTTCCTGTATTGCTTCTCACATCCCCCTGTCCCCCTGCCCCAATCCAGGCTTCTCTGAGACTTTTTTTTTTTTTTTTTAAATTTTAGCATCACTGTTTAGTTGCTTGACTGATATTAATGCAATATTACTAATGCCTTTAATACATAATTGTTTATGCCAAAGATCACTTTTTTGTTTCTTGATGAATGTTTGCAGGAGAGTTATGAATCATGGTTGCCTTTGATGCTCTTCCAGAATGTTTGCTCTAAGTTCTCAAACTGTTTTGTGGAAGCCGAGATACTTGTCCACCTTATGCAATTACTGAGTTTTTGAACACTATTGGTCTTCAGACCCAAAGTACAGCAAAAATTTGAACAAGACCATGAATGTCACTTCAAAATGTTTTACCACTATAAAACTTTGTTTATAAACCAAAATGTATTGTATAGTCTAATGTTTTCAACCTTTCTTTGGTTCTGTTAAAACAATAAAAATGCATTTGTACAAATGTCAGCCTGTGGGTGTTAATAAGGAAGCAGTGGATAACATTGTCACAAGAAGTGTTTCTCCATGTTGTGAACAGAAAAAAAGTACAGTTTCTCTAACAGGAGAAGATTAGAAGGTTTTTTCTGTCTTTCATGCCTGTCGAAGTAGTAGTTAAAGATCTTACTGGAAGCTGTGTTCAGTGGTAGAAAGAAGTTTTTCCAAGGCCTCACAGTCATCTGTTCTATTGGACCCAAACAATGTTCTGAAAACTTAAAATGGGGCTTGTCAGTAAAGGAAGAACTGCTGCTCTGACTCTTGTTAATCAGAATTTTACTTCACAAATGGAATGCAAGAATGATTAGCATGGACTCGCTATCCCATTTCCTTTACTCCTTCACTGTAGGAACTTCCTAGAAACACTTTGCTAAAAATTTCTGGTAATAATAGGTAAAATTCAGTTTTGTACTGTTCACACAGTTCTCTCCACAACTGAGAAGATCAGAATCTGACAGACAAGCACTGCTGGTGTTGAGACTTGGCAGTTCTGATACTGAATTCTGCTCTATATGAGCAAAGGTGTCAGTTGTGAAAGGAGATGGTGCAACAGTTCCAGGTTGCTAAAGCAAAAAGCAGCTCCAGCTACTCAGACTTCAGCTTGGGACATTATCAGTCACTTCTGAAGACAAGATTTCTTGTCCAGTTACTGCAGGAGGCCATTTGCCAAAACATGGAGTGGAACTGTAGAGTGAGTAATGACTTGATGGGTATTTCTCCAGCTGAAAAAAGGCAGACTAGAAGATTGGTGGCTTTTAATAACCAGTGTTGTATCTACACAAATGTAAGGCTTTCTTATCACAGGTGATAGTTCTTCATAGTGCTGTTTTTTCTGCAGTAATTTCAGAAATTCAGAATGTTTTTTCATGACCCAGTTTACCATAATGGTATTACCAGTTACTAATAGAGAGTGTATATTCATTTCTTGTCTCACTGCCTTGCTGCCAATGTTCAGATGGGTTTCTCTTCCTCTTTTCAGGCTGGATCGCATTTTATCCCACTATTTAAAATGTTGACTACTGAATTACTTGAGTTGCTGCTCTTCATCTGAAGCCAAGTTAGCACCTATTCATCAGTTTCTAAGCCAAACAGGTTGGGAAACAAAGGGGCTCCGGAATTTCACCCTTCTGAACTCAGCTCACTGTGTGCTGACCACGTGCATGGTTTGGAAACTAATGGGTACTGTGGAGCACAGATTGGTTTAGAGAGAGAACAAGTTTTTATTGGTGTATAATGAGAAAGTCAGTCAGTTTTGCATCCTCACCGCTGAGTCTCTGAAATGTCAAACCGATAGCTGTCCTCCATTTAAAAATTTTAAAAAAATGAAAAGGACCTTGCCTGCCATGCTCCTAACAGCCTTTTATAAACTCTAAATAGCTGCACAGTGCTCAAATTCAGTAAAGATGTAGCCAATAGTCATCCTTTAGTTGTGTATCAGATGCCTCCTGCCTAAGGGCATCACGAATCGTTTACATCAGCATGAATATTTCACAAGATGAGATGTATTTGCAGTAGAGTTCCCTTTATTTCATAACATTAAAGCACACAACCATTAAATACACTTGACATTTCTATTGTGCTATCTAAAAGCTACGCTCCAAGGTACACACTGCACAGGTCTGGTGGCATCCACTTCAAACAAGAGGAAGATCTAAATAAAAGCAAAAGCTTCACATAAAAATAGATCTTACTCTGTGCAACTGTATTCTTAAAAAAAATGATGGATATGAGATTGAATGGAAAAAAAAGTGGATTACCCAAGCAACAATCACCTCCCAGATTTAATGCAGGATGTTATTTTTATCAGCTCATCTGCAGATGGCAGAAATGAGAGCTGATTAAGGCAAATGCTTCTTAAGAAAGGCGGTTTCTTGTAAACAACACAGGAATTATTTTTTACTTCATCAAAGTCCCTTTCTGGAGTGACACTTCCTCTGTCCCAGGCCCGTGGGGGACCCTGCCCCTCTCAGTGCTGCTCTCATTTCTGTCGGGATTACATTCTGCCTTGTGGAATGCCGGCCTGCAGCTGGCTGTGAAACTAACTGAGCTCTCTTTGCAGGCGGCTGCAGCAGCAAAACATGCCACCAGACTTTTCCAGTGGCCTGTCTGGCCTTCATAATGTGCTTGGCCTCTGGGCTTTGGTATCTGCCTGGCAGTGGAGTGTTTGTGACATTTTGTGGGTTGCCTGTATCAAACTCTTCACCAGCACAACAATTCAGTAAAAAAAGAGTGAAAGTGTATTAGAAAAAAAGTACCTTATTTTAAAGCCATATTAAGAAAAACTAAGCTATGCCTTCATTTTAAGAGCTGCTGTGCACAAATGTTTTGATCCCAAACTAATCAGTGTCTATTAATTAATTGGCACCTAATTAATAGCAACAGAAGTTACTAAGCCGTCAAGTTTTTTTAAGGGGAATTTCCTTTTAGAAGTAGAGATCTTCTCATGTCCTGACTTGGAATTTTCCTGCTTTTGTAATATATTTGACACCTTTAAAAGGCTTGTATTTTTCTCCATACATGTCTAAGCGATTCACTTTCAGTCCTGAAAAAAAGCCAAAGACAAGTACAAGGTTAAAAGCGGAATGCTGGGAATCATGTCCGTGTATTTGTAGTCCAGCTTTCTGGAAGCATGTTTAGGATTGGTTTGGAAGCTAATTTTCCTTTCTTTCACAAGTTCACCCTGGTTTGAAATAGCAGATGAGACCATTCTTGCCACCTAATCACAGCTGTTTTGGCAGGGCAACAATTTCTTTCTCTTCTCCTCCATAAGCCAACATCCTCTTTCCAAGAGATGAACTACTGAACAAAGGAATCTTCCACAGCTCCTGTACACTGCACTCATTTCCCATCATGAAGATGAAGCAAAGGACAAGTTGCAGAATTCTTTTCACTCCGACCTGTCATTGTGAAAACCAGTGATCCCTCTTCTCTTAACTGAGGAAGGCTCGTAGAGACTACATCCTCACCTGAAGCTTCAGGCTGTCCCTGCTTTCTCACAGGTCCATGATCTCTGGTCTCCAGCCACTGGATCAACTATATTTTGCTAGTTTAAGACAAAACTGCAGGATTCTGTTCTTACTCAAGAACTACCCCTTATCTACTCAAGGTAGCCTAGGAAGCAAAAGGACCATGGCCTGGTCCCTCTGCAGAAAGGTACCACATGTACTGCCACCAGCTATCATCTGCTGCCTCCTCTCCAAATGGGAGTCATCACACTGAGTTTCAATCCTGCAAAGCTTGCCTGCACAATCATTTTACACATGGACAACTCACATGATTTAAGTCTTTGCAGACTGAGGTCTTGTTTGCTTTAAATTTACTTTTGCATTTTACCAAATATGCTTCATTCTTGCAGATGGTTTTAAAAATTAAAAACCAGGAAAGAATTAGAAGGACGTTCTTCAAAATTAATGGAGTTTTATGACTACTAGAAAGGGCTTTAGTGGTACAAGGCTAAAGCAAGTCAAGAGCGGCATGCTAAGCCACCATCCATCGATCTTGACTAAAAGGATACATTTGCATGTTTAATGCACCAATCAACAATGAAAAATCCATTCTTCTGTACACTTCTCATAGCCTTTCTTAAGCAAAACAATTGGGAATTCACAATTCTCAGCAAGGAAGTCTTCCAGTAAGGGTAACTCTCAGGTTTGGGTAAATCAGAATTTATCATTTTGGACCAAGCTGACTTCAGCATCTCCAGTTACAAGATTAACAGTCCTTCTGTCGGCACCAATTTCATGCAACACCCACCCACCTACTCACCTGAAATTGCAAGCTGTTGTATCTTAAACTGGATGTTTAAACTTGGATTCTCCTCTGGCTTGGGGGTTCCAGACTGCAGGTTCACTATGCCTTTCAGGTTCGGTAGCTTTTGAGGGGTAATTTTTCCCACATCCCAGGTTAACACCTTGTCAGGAAGGAAAGAATAGAAGCAGTAGCTTTCTAGGAAACAAGCTATGAGGTCAAACTCACATTCAGCTTTTAGTTGACAGGCTGGGTCCAGAAAGCCTGGCAGCCCTGAGAATCACCCCACTGGCTGTGGGGGTGTTGTCAGGGCTCCTGCAGGTGTAGGGTCTGTGTTTCCCAGGCTTTATTTTGCCCAGTGGGGCTGTGCACTGAGTTCATTGTGTTCCCTTAGGAATGATGCTTGACCCAGATGTCAGTTTGGGTCAGCTGGATCCAGGAAGCCAGGAGAATAACCAGCAAAAAGTGATGGGAATTTAAACACAAGAATGAGTAGGAGCAAAGCACTTGGCCAAAGGAAATGTCTAAGCCAGCGTAACTTTCCTAAGGGTCACTTGTTTGCCATTGACTCTTACACTTTGGAGAAACGTGGAACTAAATGGAAAATTACTTTACTCACCTACAAGAGGTTGTTTGTTCTCATCATAAATTAAAAACTCATAAATGCAGAAAAACCTCAGGTGTCCCCCTTTCTACCAACTTTTGCAGCTACAATCCGCTTAGTTATCCCAAACCTTGATAAAAACACAATATAATTTATTTCTGCAGAGAAGGAAGCAGACTTCAAGTGTTTTTGTAGGCACTTTTCTTGTAAAAGATCAAATTCTGTTGTTTTTGAAACAAAACGTTACTTAAAGAGCTTTCACTTAACCTTCTAATCAACTGCTGACTGTGATATTCCAGGGGCAGCAAAAAACTCAGAGCAGGGTGTTAGAGCAGCAGAATGGTTTGCCTCACACTGCATTTAAATAAACAAAAACTTAAGACTTACCTTAGTAACTGGGTCAAAAGTATAGCTGCCTTGTGAAGCAGTGAGGTTCATATTGAGGACGGCCTTTGGCATGTGAACTGTCATGACAACTCCTTCTACTGTTTTCCCCATATTCTGCTTTGGTCCAATGGTAACATCAAATCTTCCTGAAGAACTATTTTCCTTAAAACTGATCATGTGTTTCACATATACAGGAATTGCCACCAGACTGAAAAGAGAAGACAGTAGCTGAATGCATCCTGGCTACTTCTCTGCTTGAGAAAATAAAGTGCTTTCTCATAAACAGCTCTTGTGTTTCTGGCAGGAATTCAATTTAGAACAGGTTTGTTCCAAAAGTGAAAAGATACTTTACTCTTCAACATCATTGCTGACGTGATTTTATGAGCAGAGAATCACACAAAAACATATTTTCCTTATTTTCTTCCAAATAAATTGTTCTGCTCTCTCTTCCTTCATCTGTTTTACTTTTAAAGTCATCTTACTAAGCCAAATCTCAAAAGAGCCACCAGTCAAATCAGGCTTTAGTTTGCAAATATCTGCAGGTCAGACTTTTTGCTTTATTCCTTCCATGAAGCTCACTCAGGGTCCTCTATGTACACAGAGACTTACCCACAATGCATCTAGCCCCAACAATGATTACTAGGAATGAATAGCCCTGTATTACTGTCATGTGTGATTTATTCCACTGAAAAAGGATTGCTGAGTCTCCACAGCTCCCTGGAAAATGGTTTTCTTCTTTTAATGGGGACAGAGCAGCAGAGACAAAACCTGAGCACAGACATTTCAGAAGAATGCAAATTCCCCCCGTAAGAAGAAACGTGCAGTTCCTCAGATGGAAAGCAGTAGCTGGTGTATGTAGAGAACCAGGGTGTCTAAAGGAAAACGTACTTCTGTGAACTGACACGGTAGGAGATCAGTCTGAAATTCCCATCGGGAGGAATAAACGAAAGGACTCTCTCAGACTCCCAGCGTTTGAACCGAATACAGGGATGGAAACTGACATCATCCAGCAGCCGTGGGTTCTGGAAGAAGTGGCAAAATGGTGAGTGAAATCTCATCAAGTAGCAGCAGTTTGAACTAATTACTGAGCTCTACACAAGTCCTATTTCTTAGACTCCAAGTACTTTTCCTAGCCATTATCAGAGACACGTTTCTGAGCTAGATCTGACCTGGTACAGCAGCTCCTGTGAGTGGAATGTTACGTACAGACAAAAGCCATTCCGACTACTGAGCAATGCAGCTTCTACAACATGAGGCAAAACTTGTTATTTTTCATATGTGTAACACATGAAGTAGTGATTGTGCTCTTAAAATGGTTTAACTCTGACTATTATAAAAATAAATCCTGAGCAATTAAGATTCCCAAATATAGGCTGAATTTACCATGAAAGACAGAGAAAGATCTGGCATTCCCGAGAGCTTAATACACGAATCAATAACACCTTGGATTTCTGCAAAGACTGTGGAACCTGCGGGAAGGAAAACAGACACAGGACTTAACATATGTATTATGAAGGGCCTAGCAGATGTGAAGTGCAGCTGGAGGGCACAGATGACATTTGCACAACACTCAAGAACATGCAAAGCCCAGCCAGGAAAGGTCACTCCAGTTACCTCTGTCCTGGGCAGCTTGCTAAAATACATAAGCCAGAGCAAACAGCTTGTCCCGAATCAGCTAATTATACCTGTGCCAGCTGTTACACAGGACCTGGACTGGATGTGCTTGAACTGGTTGCCAGCAATAAGCAAACAGGAATTTCAGAATACGTGAGCTCTGAATCTTCTTTCCTTTTTTCCCTGTCCTTGGTCCCCAGAAAACTACCAAGCTGTGTTGTGGTGCAGGGAAATTGAAGCACATCAAAACAATCTGGGTCAAAATGCAGTATGTTTGTGCTATAAAGCTCCAGCTAACCTTGGCTTTCAGAAGCAAGGCTAGTTTAATAGGGGGATTGCATATTCATCTTGATGTTAAATAAACCTATAGCAAAAAACTCCAAGCAAGAATACCAAGCATTTTATTCAGGCAATGCTCATTTCCTTAAACATCCTATGAGAACAGAAAGGCAAAAGCAGGACTCTGGACTAATTAATCAGCCCCACAAGCAAAGGTAATTTTAGAAGACAGATAGGAACTACTGCTCATCTTATCAAGGGGAAGGAGAAATGGCGGCTTTGTACTTTGAAAAGAAGGGATCCTGTTTCAGGTTACAGCAGTTAACTGTATCCCTGTGAAACAAGATACCACCCCTATTCAAGGGAACCATCTTATCTACTTCTTAGTCCTAGTGAAAGTTAGGAAGAAAGATTCTTCCATTGCTGGTCCCCGGGGGATCAGAGCAGAAAGCAGCAGCTCTGACTACTGCAGCAGATCCTCACAGGAAATTTAAACACTCCGTGGATGCTCATTTAGCTTGAAATACACACAGAAATCAACATGGTCTTGATTGTATGTTCTCAAACTAAGCACTCATCTGGGAATGGTAATGAGCCAGGAGAGCAACCCAGTTATTGTCATGTTCTGACTGTGAGGGACACCCTCCTTTAGCTTCCAGATGGTGAAACTGCACAATAGCTATTTGTGTACTTCAGTGTTCAAAGGTGGCCGAAGCATTTGGTGAAGTGGTGTATGGAACCAAACCAACACTGACTGCTGCTACAACAGCAGCACTGAGTGAAGAAACCAGATTTGCTCCCTGCCCCACACCACCACCAAACGGTGCTCTGACATGTCCAGCATTGCTAACTCACAGCCCCAGCGCTGAACAGAACAGCAGGTTCCTGCCCACTGCACTCCAGTTTTCTTTTCGCATCATTTTTTGCTACTTCCTGGCACACAAGTTATCAGAGTTACATCTCAGAATACAGACTTCTGTGTTTGAAGATTTTATGTTTCATTTACAGAAAAGAAAGGAGTATTATTACTATACTTCATAATATCTGGCTTCAGTTTATACATATAAAAAGAAAACAATACTGTAAAGCTATTTTGCACCAAGTTTATCTTGCTAGCAGAAGAAAGCTTTTGTCTTGCTCATTTGGGGACCTGCAAGGACTACAGTACGCTGTTGGCAGGAACTATAGGAGATAATTTTCTCATCACATTTAAAACTTCAACTGCTGTTTTTCCATTTATATCTGTTATGAGATAATTAAACAGAAAACATCAAAGTACAGACTATTTCTTGTGAATGTTCTTGAAGCAGCCCAGAGTGTATTCCTGCTTTAAGATGAACTGAAGAAATACATTTGGGCACATCATTTTAAATTGTGTATTTTCATCTAAGATACAGACACATGCACATAAACCATGCGAAAACTAGAAAGATTGGACTGCATTCCCTCTACATATCAGCAGCTATGAGGAAATACATTCAACAAAAAAAAATTAATTTGCATGACGTCTTACCTGATTTGTCTATAATTGCATCAATTTCTTCGATGACATCAAAATAGGCTTCGTTGTTTGTGTATTTTACCCCTGCTCTGCGCCAAGGAATGTTGGACAACTGTCCAGTGGGAAGCGTGTCTCCCACATTACTACTCCCTTAAAAATGAAAAGGAACTCAAAATCAATAATTACTTACAAGAGGAATACGTATCTCAACTGCCAAAATTAAGAATCAAGGCAAGGTTTGCCCCCAAGAACTGCAGAGTGGAACATGGATCACTAAAATGGTACCTGTGAGGTGAAGGCACTTTAACCATGTGCACAGAGTGAACAGCATTCAGACTGTACTCTGCACAGCAAAACACAAGGCTGAAGTCAGCAGGAGGTGGGAGTGGGAGTAGATGTGGGGCTAGAGCCTGTGAAGGATTTAATCACTATAATTCAAGACATGACAGCTCCTTGTGAGGGCCTAAAGCTCTCTTCCCCCTTCTCCTAAGAGCTTTAGCTGGCTGACTCCAGGCTGATTCACAGGTAAGCGTCATTAGGAAAACAGACATGTAAGAAGCCTTGGGGGAGGCTCCCACAATCTCTGCCTGGAGCTGTTGTTAGGCTGAGGATCTCAGCCTAAGTACCCATCTGAGGACCCTGCAGCAACATGACAGCCGTGCCTATACCTCACCATGTGCCAAACTGATCCTGGCCCTGGCCTACAGACTTGACCTCCTGGCTTGACCTGTCCCATTCTGATGGATATCACTGGCAATCACTGAGCTGTAGGTGACCTGTTATCATCTGATCCTGCCCCTGACCTGTTGGTTCAACCTGTGGGCTCCTTACCAACGATTCCACTGCCCCTACCTGCCTGGCTCTTACCCTTGACTCCTGGTCCTCAGTATCACTCAGCATGAGAAAAGGGTTTCCTGAGCTACCTATTTATAAAGTAAACTGATGATGCTTTAAAAAGGAAAAAAAAAAATCTTGCAATTTCTGGGTCTTAGGTGACTGCTCCTGGAATCCCAGCACAGTGGAAACAACTCCCTCTGCAGAAGTAGGTCTCAGGACAGGGCCACAGCTCATGCTTGTTTGTGCCCTTTATGTGGTAGTGTGTCCTGCCACATGAGACAGCTCCAGAGAAGCTGGTGGCCCCTCTACACAACCTGCTGGGCAGGCCCTGTCCTGGCAAGTAGAAAACAGACTTTTTCATTTTTCTGAGCTAGCAGAAGAACTCAAACAAAAAATCCCTCCTTCCTAAAGTCCATCCCTGTACGTGCTATAACACATGGGAGAGAAATTGCAACCATTTCCTCACTCCCACTCATATGTGCAGGGGAGCAGTTGCCAGTCTGTCCTTCAGCAGCCTTGCAGGATGCAGCAGTGCTGCACAGGCCAGGTAGGCAGCAGAGCTCTTGGGCTGCTGTTTCCACCTGCTCAGCACTGAGCTGTTGACAGTGATAAGTTGCAGGCTGCCTTGGGTAGGTGCTTTAGTCTCCTAGAGAATTCTAATAAGGCTTTAGACAAAACAAGAGGATTTGATGGCTCAACTCTCGGTTTCAGGAGTCTTTAATTCCTCTTACAGTGGTCCATCTAATCCATTTATATCATATTTTTTGTAAGAGTAAATACTACTATCCAAGTCCACATTTTAAAAAAATCTAACCAAACCCCAAATATCAGAAATTAAAACTGATGAGATTTATACTCAGAAGACTAAAGCATATTGACTACCCAAAAGATCAGCTCCTCTGAGCACTATCTGTGAGGCCCTGCAGCCCCAGCCCCTTCTCTAACACAAAATACAGGTGAACATCTCCCCTGTCTCTGACCTCCTGTGACACCTCATGGCTCACCTCACTTGCACCCTTTTGCCAGACAAGCAGATTCCACCAGCTCAGCTGACAGACATTTAGCTGCCTTGCTGCAAGACAGACCCATTTATAGCACCCTGAAAACAGCTCCAAAATCAAATCCATATGAATCCATATGATGATTGGTGGTGGGGATGGGGCAGAGGCTGAGGACAGGCTACTTTCTTCCCTTCGTGCTATCTGCTCTCAGCCATCAAAGATTTATTAGATCTCTATTATATACCTTTCTGCAATGATTTCTTATAAAACGCTTAACCTTCTCCAATGCCCCTCAGTTATTCAAGGCTTGGGGCTAGCTCTGTACCAAACCCAGAGCACCTGTTTCCAGTATGTCCTGACTGCTGGGAACTGCTATTCCTGAGGGACTCCAGCAGCTGCAGCTGGACCAAACTGACACTTGGGATAGCAAAGGAGCCAGGCATAAACTGCAAATAAAGAAGGAGTTGTTTTTATTCAACTCCTGTTTATAAGAAGTGGCAGGACAGTGGCCTCACCCTACGGATTAACACCAATATATTATTTTTTCCCTATAAGGAATGATGGGGGTTTTTAAGCAGGCAGCCAGGGCTGAAAATTACTTTCCTACCTGTGATGGAGTTGACAACAGAGCGCAAAATTGTGGGAGGTTTAATCAGCTCCTTCAGAATGTTAGATTCTGTTGCCAGTGGAAAGCCATTGTCTAGCATTTCTTCTAGAAGCTCGTACACAATTACTACATTGTCCTTAATTGCAGTCTCAGAACATTCGCCGAAGTAATCCTAAACAAATTCAGAGATTACAAAAGAGAGGATTTTTATTCCTATTAAAAGGCTTTGCAAAAGGCGGTTTGTTTGGTTTTCTTACAGAAATCCTCCAATACATGAAGGCATTTTAGTGCCTAAACTGACCAGCTACTTCTGTAGTCTGATGGCATCATATGTTACATTTATCATCAACTGGAAAGAAAGACAAGCATGAACAGTGACGTTAACAAACATAACCTGATTTACTACTCTGTATGTCCCAAAGGTCCATTTGTGAACATTAACACATCTTCAGCCAGAAGACTATTGTAAAATAAAGAGAATATCTTTTGGCAAAAGCTCAATCTTCACAGAGAGTCTTTTATTTACAGTATCTGTGAAATTGGTTGAGAAGCAACTCAAGCTTTACAGCTCCTTCCTCAGCAGTTCAAGCTGCCTGATTGCGTGCTCCTTCTTCCTGTCTATAGAACTTGAACGGTACAAGCTTACAGAAAAACCCCAGCACTTTCAAAGTGGGATTTGGGGTTTAGTGCCTGTGCACTGGTAACTAGGTAATCAAATGAGTAAACAAAATAGACCTTTTTCCCCCTTTGTACTCCATAAACCTGTGCTTGACTTAAAAATTGCAAAGGAGAACATCACTGACAAGAGGGTTTATTACATTTCTTTAAAAAAAGTCTACACAAAACCCTCCTGGGAATTATTTTAGAATCATAGAATGTTAAGGGTTGGAAGGGACCTTAAAGATCATCCAACCCCCCGCTTCCACAGGCAGAGACACTTCCCACTAGACAAGGTTGCTTAAGGCCTTATGCAACCTGGCCTTGAACACTGCCAGGGTTGGAGCATCCATAACCTCCCTGGGCAACATGTATTTTATCACCATCACAGTAAAGAATTTTTTTCTTACATCTAACCCACATTTCTCCTCCTTCAGTTTGTACCCATTACTCCTTGTCCTATCACTAGTCCCCGAAGAAGAGTCCTTCTCTGGCTTCCCTGCAGGCTCCCTTTAGATACTGGATTTTAAAATTCTTTCATGTTGACAGACCTGGAAAGTATCTGCTACTCGGTGCAGAAATTCAATTACAAAGAGTGGTGGCACTTCTGTCTGTATGACAGACACAAAGAAGATTTTATCTCGATAGATGCTGATGAGGTAGTGATGTGGAGTTGAGATGACAGGAGGCACATTCTCAACATCAATTGCTTTCTCCTGAGCTTCAAAGAAATAGTCACACACGGACTGGCTCACAACACTCTTCCAGTGCTTCTCCAGGAATATATCACCAGAACAGTTTATTAGGAACAGGCTGTGGATCATTTTCTGTTGAAAACACATTGAAAGAAGTTAAAATAAACAAAAGGATATGTGGACTGACATTACCTATTTCTTATCCCAGATTCCCTTTCTTACAATAGTTATTCTTAACATGCACTGTGAATTTAGGAAAAAGACCTGCTTTGCTGCTTTTCTTTAAATTGCATTGTCTTTATTTAGATGAATGTTACACCAAAAAGTATTTCCCAGTGGATTAAGTCAGTAACATATATCACAATGTAAGCAAGAAACAAGCACCTTTGATTTCCACTTTCATCCCTATTTGGTATTTGCAATTTATTTCTTGAAGAAAAGCTGACTCCCATGAGCTGGCACTCACTTCAAACACTCGTGTGCTTGTGGACATGTGAGGGTAACTTGTACAGAAAGTTTCCTGGGGCAGAGAAGCATGCTTGACAGTTCCACACATAACTTAGAACTGCACTTCAAGTTACAGCTGTTTAGCTTGTCACCTTTCAGACACCGAATTAGAAAACAGTCTTATGATCTGTGCCAAGCTGCACTTGGATATAGGGTCAGAATTCAATAAAAGTTCACAAAACCAGGAGTTTAAATCTGATTTAATGAATAAAATTGCCTCAAACGTGCTCAGCACACATGAAGTATGTTTACATAATATGTTTTTCACTTAAAAACTCACTCATGAAAAAGGGGAGTATGAACAGCAGATAAGCAATGTAACTGTTTTTTCTTATATATTTAAACACATACAAATAACATGCTTTAGCCACTGCTCCTTCATTTTATTCATGGGGCAAGAAGCTCATCTGCCTTTTAAACAAACTAATTCCCAGTCTATTTCTCAACTTTCACCAGACAGGAAGTGAATTAGGTTGTTGGTACAAATAAAGAGAACAGATTACTATCTCTGCCTCTACAGAAGAGAGAAATGTCAGCAGACTTCATCTCTTCAGTCTTTACATGAGACAGATACAATTCTTTGGCTGACCTGCAACACAGAGCTCCTCTGACAAAAGTTAGTTCCAAGTGTAAACTCAGGATTGGAAAACAAACTGAACTCTAACCCAAACCGGCCTCTCAAGGTGAAGTTAATGTGGTTGAGGAGGCTGCCCCTGCCTGCCACTGGCTATTCATCCCTTTTTCCTTTCACGCATTGATTTGAGCAGGTCTGTGGCTCTGCAATTGCCCACATTAAGATAGTGGTCCAGCCATAAATTGACCCAGCAAAAGGAGTTTCTGGTCAGATCAGCTTTCTAATGGGAGAAATTCTAACTGCCAGAGAGTTCTGTTGGACTGGCACAGGGCAGGTGGTGGAAATGGGCAGATAGTAGCAGTGGAGATACCTGGAACTGAAATTCAGTCTTCGGAGGAATTCAAACCCGACTGGAAAGAGACTGAGCAGCTACTGGGCATCCACACCTTGGAACAGGAAGATCACCATCAACTCAGCATGTCCAAGGGAAGCCAAACACATCTACCAAAACCCATCACAAGTTTTATTAATCTTACGATGTTTGGCTGGGATCATGCCACAAAAGGCAGACAAAATTTGCGCCTTTGCTAATGTTGACCTGACACATCAATGTGAAGATGCACCAAATTTAAATGGCCCAGACCCAGAGAGCTTTTAAGGAGTCCAAACACTGTATGACAAAGTCTCATTCCAAAATACTGGAATAAGCTCGTAGCTCCATTCAGCGTGAGCTCTTCATGGTGTGTCTGAATCTAAACTGTCCTCAGTACTAGACTGACCTCCCAACACACTCCTAACAATGAAAAATGGTCTGGCCCTGCAGAAACAAAAGTATGTATTCCAAAGTTCACCAAAGAGGTGAAAAAGGACAGCTCAAGAAGGTCATCAGCATGCTATGTCCCTGCACCTGAGCCAGCAGACATGGGAAGGAAACCAAGATCCAGCTTTCCAAATTCTAAACTCCAGCTGCTCCTTTACATGCATGACAACAATATGCTCCTCTTCACTGGGGTCTTGCCAGGCCTTAGATACCTCCTACTAGGAGCACACTGTCTTTGGTGGCAGACACAAGAAAACCAAGAATCAAAATCCATTTAAGCTAATATAGCTAAGCTGTAAGACCAAGTCCTTTTAGAAACTGTGATTGCCAAGTTGCTTAAGAGTGGGAAAGGAAACACAGGGAAAAAAGTGTTACTGCAGGTTCATACTGCCTCTCTCCTGAACCAAATTAATCTCTAATTTAGTGTGTTAAAAAAAGACAGTTTTAATACTGTGAGCACAGCATTTTTATAAAGGAGCCTTGACACAATTGCTTTAATCCAGTTCAACTAAACACATTCTGAATTTAGCCAGCATTGAACATTAAACCCCTCCAAAATCTCCTGGATATCACACCGTGGTGGCAAGTATAATCAACCACTGAATGTCAGTATTGTTCCACACCAAGGCAGCCCAAACATATGAAGGTGATCAGCTATAAAGCTTAGAATAGATCTCTGTACATTTTAATATGGATACAATAGCATATCTGTTCACAAAGGTAAGACCTAGTTCCCAGTAAATAAACACAAAGCTGCATTGGAGAGTTCCAGTAGAGGCAGCACCAGTAAGACTTTATTTCCAGAGGACCTGATCTCCAGCCTGCTCTGGAGGAGCTCTGCTGGACTGCAGGCACCTTCCCATGATACTCTGACAAAGTGCATCAGCACGTGTGACAGAGTGTTTTTAAGCCCCAGCAGACGCCCTGCTGTTAATGTCCATACAGATTCTATTCATCTAGAGATCAGAAGGAAGTGCATTTGTCACAATACACTTTTAAAAGCACAGCTGCGCAGCAGAGCAACAGGGAGCTCCTGCTGCACCAAAGGGCTGTGTGAGCAGGGCCCCTTCTCCTGCCCTAAGTTCCATTTAGAATACTAGACCATGACTGGCTGTGCAATCAAGGGAGGGTGGGGGTAGCCCTAAACAGTGGTAGCCTTGGGCTGCTGCCCCTATTTCCTCATCCACCCCAAGCTGCCCAGCACCAGCTGTGCCCATGTGAGAGTTTATGTGGCCTCGTGGAGAACAAGAGCAGTGAACGGACCCATGGGACCACACTTGGCAGATGCCAACTTTGTAGTATCTGTGGAAACTGAACAGTAAAATGCCAACTAGCTGCCTATCTTATCCTCTGGTAGGAAGATCTGGAGCACAGGATTTGCCATGTAGCAGTGCACACATACACCACTTTGAGATGATGGCATCTCTGCGTAAGGCACTGAAGCTGCGCTTCTAGGACATGTCCCTCATCCCTCTGCTGATAGACCTTCCTAAGGGCAGACTGAAAGTGTTTGTGGCTCATTAATTGCACCTTTAGGCCAATTAAGCTCATTTTCAGTAGGCTGCTGCCCTCCATAGGACTACCTGACTGAAAGGCATTTACAGACTCTGCAGCAACAAGCAGCCCAGAAAGGTTTTACAGCATATTCTCACATACTTCCCATCCTTGCTCTGACATACAAAACTCCACATGATTCTTTTCAGTCATTTCCCTCTTACCAGAATTTGAAGTCCTTACAGAAGGAAAAAAAAAATAATTAAGGACCCTTCAATAAGCTATTTCCACATCTCTACCTTTCCTTTTGACTAAATCTGGATTTGCAGTGTTACTGATTTTCAAATTCTTGGCACAGAAACATCTGGACTGGAGTCACAGCAGGCTCACAAGACAAAAGTGGAGCTCATTGGCAAGAGGAAGAGGCTGAGAGCATGGGAAAAAGACTGATTGCACATGCTTGTCTTTAGCTACATTTAAGTATACTCTAAATCTAATTTATTCAGAAATACTGTTACCAGCTGCTTTTCCATAACACTGAGAGGAGTTACAGTCAAAGCCCTGAAAGCAGGAAGTGAGGAATTTATCACTGACCTCCGCAATGCCCTTTAGAGCTAGTACTAATTACTCAAAACAGGACCATCACTGGGAAAGTATTTCATAGTTTCCACATTCCCTGATTTTGGCATTGCAGTTCTGAAGGGTGGAAGGATTAGTGGGGGTGGACTGTCCGAGTCTCTCTAATATATTTGTGGAAATTAACTTCTAGTGACAAGTGAATGGAAAGTAATCAAATGCTTGAAGTAATCTGGAGAAACTACTCAGCTAAAATAGGCAGTTCTATTTCTATTTAAAAGCTAGTATTTTTGTCACAACCAGCTGCTCAATACTTTAGCTTTTTCATATAAATTCAAAATGTGCTACAAATGTGGCAAAACTAGAAAACCTTTGTTCCTGACCTCCTCAACCCCATTCCCTGGCTCTCAAACCAGCAAACCTAATGAAGTCCTGTCAAATACCTGAATGACATTTTCAAGACAGCCAACGTGGCAGCTCTGAACGTATTGTTTAACTGTCTGGACCAACCTGACACACGTGGAATCCTCATGTTTACTAAACAATGAATGTTCTGTAATTTCACAGCTTTTGTTAGATTCCTACCATTGTTTGTATATCTTAAGGCTACTGTTTAAGTGTCATGAATCTTTTCATGTGTAAGATGCCCATGGCTTGGATATCTGCACGGGAAAGTAAAAGCATTTTTGCAACCTTCAAGAACTGCCCAGTGTCCCTCTCTGTTAGCCAAGCAAAACTGTGTATCTACTCAACACCACCAAGTGCTTCTGCCTGTACAACCAGTCAGATGCATATTTGATCAGCAAGATCATCCCTAGTACAGACTGAATGCTTGCTTTCCAGATGCTCAATATACATTTATCTTTACTCCCATTTAAAACACTGTCAGTAACTTTCTGGAATTGTTTTAAAAAGGAAGCAGCCCTTTGAGAATACTCTGAAGTTGTCCTAAATCAGTGTTTGGTTTCCATAACAAAACCTGCAACTTCTTCTGTGCTTTCACCAGTAACAATTACAGTCTGAATGAAAATTTGTGCAGCATTTCATCTACCAACTGATGAGCTTTCCAATAATATATCTGCATGGCGCCTCTGTTCTGTTTAGTTCCAGTATAAATCTTCTAATTGCTGGCAAGATAATTCCATGTCTTGTCAACAGAACAATATTAGATCCCAAATAATCGAACAATATTAGATCCTGAATAACTGCAGTTCCCTTTGGGACCTGAAGGAACAAAAAGCTTCACGGGAAAAGCTGGAAAAGCAAGAATTTCTTAAGAAAAAGCCCGCCACCAAAACAATTAAAAATTCATCACTAAAACTATATTCTTACATGAAGATGGAACATTTCTGACACAACTTACATCTCAAACAGTAGCCTCAGGACTACTAAAGGACCACTTAAGAATTCACTCTGAAAGCAGCAGTGAATAGAGAGCACCAAATGGACATAGGGAGAGTGAGTATCTTGTCACACATTTGCGGTCAAGGGTATTTTCAGGAACAGACTGATAATGATGTTCATACTCCAGCCCAACCATGAAGAACTCGGAACGGCCAAGGCAGCAGGACTCGATCATAGGATAAAAAAGCCTCAGCTCAGTAGTTCTCTGTGAAGATGTTTTCCATCATGCTCTCCCAACTCACTGCTCCAGTAAGTGACAGGCTGGAGTGACAGCGCTACGAGCTTTGTATTACTCTCTTTCCCAGGCTCTATTTTAAGAAGCACTAGAGGCTCCAGAGAGGACAAGCACAGCACCAAAGAGCCCCGCACTACTGAAATACTCGAGCAGAGCCAACAAGTGCCCGTGGGACTCTGCTGTGGCAGACAGCTCTCACTAACATCTGCACACTCCATCACAACTAACCCAAACGCTGAACAGAGAAATAATGTTCCAAGAAGCTCCTGTTAAAAAGCTGCCTCTCATGCATTATGTTGAAAAAACATAAAGATTTTTTCCATGTATTACTTCTTTTAAAGTTGCATGGGAAGGTGTTGGTAGAAAGTTAAAGGGAAATAACAAGGAACTTCACATTTTAAACAAGGTTTAATGTTTTGTTCCTATTGTTACAGCCATGACATAGAGCTGCCACCTGTCACCTGCTGCTCAGACTTCTCTACCTCAAGGACTTAACTTTCTCTCTCATGAATCCTCACGACAAGGTTTCTCTTAAAGAATCTTGATAAGAACTAGCCTAGGTGTTTTACACAACAGAAATTTCATTGCTGGATAAGAACAGCAAAATTAAGCACGAGAGAGCATGAAGTAGTCTTAATGTTTAATTTACCATTTGCAAGGAATTTTTAGGTATGTGTACACAGACAGGAAAGAACCTGTTTGTCCCATGTTTATTTATTTTCCCAAACCCAGGTTTGTTTGTGGGTTTGAGTTAGCACCCAACACACCACACCCTGGTCAATTACAGTGAAATATCATTCTGACTTTTTAAAAAAATAAATGATAAGCTATGTACAATTCAAACCTGCCGAGAACTGCCAGATGAATCATTCTCATTGTTACCAGTTCTTTTGTTAAACCTTTCTTCCATCATTTTACCTCTTGCATGAGTAATTTAATTTGTTTGTGCTTTTCTTGCAAAATAGCTTTTTGCTTTCCCATAATGCAATCTGCCCGCTATGAACACTGATTTTCATTACCCAACTATGATTTTCTTGCCTGGTTGTTTATAGAATGGTACAGAACAGCTATAGAATGGTGAAGATATGCCTCTCGTTTGATCAACATCTAATGGGTACGAATCACTCATTACACTGAAAAGATGGCAAAAGCATTGCTACTTCAAATCAGACTAGAACCGAAACAAAAGAGAGAAGCTTCTCTGGGTAGTGAGCGGGGTAGAAGCGATGCACAGCGGCGGCTGATAATGGATTGATTCCCAGCGCACATTACGCAGAGCTGCACTCGCAGGGCCTCTCGCTAATTAATCAAGTGCAGCTCTCGCTAATTAATCAAGTGCAGCCCGCCTGAAGGCCGGGCGCTGCTGCAGCTCCTGAGGCTCCACCGTCCCTCCCGGGGCTGCAGCCTCTCCTCATCCCGGCCCCGGGCTGCAGCCGCTCACCCCCCGCCGGAACCCAGAACAACGGGGGCAGTTTATTCAAACACGGCCGCGATTTTGTATTTCAACGGGAACCGAACAACGGAAACAGACGCGGATAAAACGGGAAGTCTGGTGATTTGCGGGGCAGCCTCCCGGTACCGCGGCTGGCGGGGATATCGCCCCTGCCCGACGCCAGCCACCCAACGCAGCCGGGGCCGCTGCGGGCGGGTCCCGCTGCCCTGAGCACGGACACCACCGCCCCCCTCCCTCAGGGCCCGGGCCCCACGTACCTCCCCCGTCCCGGCTCGGCCCGTCCCGCTCCCGGGGCAGCGGCCAAGATGGCGG
>WEKX01016111.1:286212-387390 GCA_013390025.1 Pitta sordida
AGCCCCGAGGCGCTGTGCCGGGCCCACGGGTGCTCGGTGTGCGGGGCGGTGTGCGGGGGCTGCGGGACCCGCTGTCACAGGTAGCGCCCGCAGCGGGTCCGCCCGTGGGCGTGGGAGGACTGGTGTCGTGGGACTCCGGCAGCCGCGTTTGAACCTTACACCGGCGCTGGAGATTGCCGTGTCTGGAACCTGATTTTAAAGGAATCCCGAATAACGAGAAGCAGGGTCATAATAGCGGGCTCGGCTCTCTGCCGGGTGTGGGAACTGCGGTGTTGTCAGCCTGTCGGCGATACCTGGAGAATGACAAACTTGGCTTTCGCTGAAAGGAGTTACTTTGACCAGTTTTCCTTCCTAAAACACTTCATTTTAAGATGAGGTCGTATTGTGAAGTGAACCAGTAACCTTCATCATATGGTTACTTTGGTCAGACCTTCACCTGCTAAAGAAACGCTTAAAATTACAGACTTCAAGTTCAATGATCATTCAAGGCAATTTTCCCATCTCCTCTCTCCGCCCTCCAAATTCTGTTTCAATATCAGGTTTCACACTGTTTCTGACCTAGTCGGTACCTCTTTGAATTCGCGGTGGTATTCCATTCTTGGAGCTTGTGGAGTTAGAGCAGCTGGGTAGTGGCAGAACAGATTTTTTCCTGTGGTAGCCTTGCTTACATAAGGCCAAGGCTTTGAGGCTTGGCTTCAAAGTTGGAACCTATGAGTGTGTTGCTCTAGGGGACTATGGAAGTTTCATAATGAGTGAAATCTTCATTGATGATGTTCCTCTAAGTCAGTATGTAAGTATGTGACTGCTTAGCTGAGTATTGTATTTGCTTAAGACCTAAGTAAGGCAAGCAGGTGGGCAGTCCTATGGGCCAAATTTGTATGTTTTAATGCTAAAGTGATTTGCTGGCCAGTGATGCAAGGGAAATTGTCTGAACTCTGGAATCATGGAACAATAGCTCTGAGGTACTTTTGTGTCACGTTAGTTGTAGTTAATGGTAAAGATCATCTTACTGCTAATGATGTTACATAGGTAAGTGGGATGAGAGAAGGATGTTCTTAATCGACAGCTTATGACTATTCAAATGCTATAAATCTGGTACTATTGCTCTTTTCTTAACCTGCAATGTGTACATGATTCTTTGTAAATTCAAATCTTATGTTACATGGAGTTTAATTCTGTTCCTTTCTAACTGAAATGGATAGGCAGAGAAGAGGCTTAAAACACGCTTTGTTTGGCCTTATGTTTCAGGACGTAGTCAAACCTTTAACATTTAATTTTACATTTTAGATCTTACAAAACATTTTGGATCTTACAGTCGTAAATGGAAGATGAGGCATGCAGCATTCTGCCATGCAATTGCACACCCAGATGTCTCAGTTGTGTTTTATTAAGGCTTTCTCACTTGCCAGTATCCAAAGGCCCAAAATATTCCTCTATCTCTGTGCCAGTAACTAATAATAAGCTTTCACTGATATTTTGATGTTGCTCTTCCATGGAAGTGTGCAGCAGCATGGGATGATAACAATATTGTGTGATGGATATTGTACTGCTAATGTTCAGCAGCCAACTTGAATCAGGACCATATTTTTTAAAATGCTTGCGGCAGCAGAGCGTGATATTGGACACAGCTTTCCAGATCGTTCAGTTGGGGTTAATTTTGTTGACTTCTTAAAAATGGTTAGCTCAGGGTAGCTCAGTACTGGTATTGTAGGTTCTTGTTTGTTAGGGTTTGTTGTTTTGTTTTCATCCAGTTACATTGCTTGAACTTGTAATTGCAACTCACGCTCCATCTAGTCCAAAGTTAAATGACAAACTCGTAAAATTTATTGCCTGTTGTCAAGAGTTTAGAATGTAAATGTGATGTACATCAAAGCTTTGTGTGAAGTTACCATAGTCACCGGAGTTTTGCCTGCTAGATGGACAGTGTACCTGTGTGTCCAAACAACTTTTACATTTGCATGAACATCTTATTCATTGAATTTTGAAGGCATACATGCTGTTCATATCTCTGTGCTCTGTGTGTATGTGTAGACACACACACCTGTATGTGCTGACTGTATAGTCAGTTACCTGTGCCCTTAATTTGTGCAAGTGAGGGACTTGTCACTTGTTTCTTGAAGAACTGAGCCAAATACTGTTTTGCAATAGATTAGTTGAGTTTAGCAAGAGCATCCCTCTCGGGTGATTAGATACCAGTACTCCCATGCAGGAGAAGAGGCTGAGGAGTACTCAAGGAAGTATTCTGTGGCTGTTGCAGAGATGTGATTCCCAAATAACCTTTGTGTGGTGGAATCTCATGTTTCAGGAAATTATTGCTGCTTCCTCACTATGTTTCCTGTCTAGTTGCAAGTAATCAGTGAAATTTTAGCCACCAGAGGTGTCCACAGTGACTGAATGGCAAATGTTAGGCCAGTAATGTTCAAATGCACTGTTCAAAATGTTCAATTTGATAAGAATGTAAGAGTTTACTATCTCAGTTTCTTACTCTGGAGACTTGTAAATTTAATATTCTTCAGGATCATAAATATTTGTTCTATGCTTTTACAATATGTGGTTTTACAGAATGTATATGAGCTTTAAATTTTTAAAAAAAATTTTATAGAGGAACAAACTGTAGCCGAATAACTGCTATGCTTCATGTTGTGCCACAGAAAAGTGCAATAGTGTAACAGTGCAGAAACATTGCATGAAGGGAAGGGTGATTTGCACCTCACTGAAATGTAGCCAGTGTTGGGTTAATCAGGTTGAACATACTAAGTCTTCCTTTTTAACAGTAGGTATACTGGAATTTCCAGATTGTGTTTCACAAAGGTTGTGTAAAAAAATGCTGATCACAGTGATGATCACAGTATCAATTAGATTGGAAAAGATCTCTGACATCACTGAATCCAACCTCCTAAATGTCTGCTTAAACTTGCTGGCTTTTTAAAGTTCGCGACTTTGACATTTAGACTTCCCTCATTTTGCCCAGAGAAATATTTTTGTCAAATGCAGTGACAGTAAAGGAAAGACAGTCTCAGTACAAATGGAGTGTACGGATTTTTCTCCTTTTTTGCCAATGGAATGTTAATATTTGAAGCATGGAAGCTCTAGTACCTTGGGACTTGGGTAATTCAGAGATTTAGATGAAAGAACATAAACTGTAGAAATACGTGATAGTTGGAAACACAGGGCTAGCAGTTAGTATGTATTAGTTGTGCTTAGATTATTTGCAAAAATAGGTGAACAGATTATAACACTCAGCTTGATTTCTTCATAGAAATTAGACAGTTGATGTCCTCAAAGTTTTATGTGTTTGGAAGGCTGTCAAGTTATGCTGTCCTACATTTGGTTGTGAGAAACAACTATGCTCAATTTATGAGGAGTTTGCATAGAGGTTTCAGTGGAATATTCCTTAATTTACTAGTCTAGTGATAGCTACCTTGGCTTTTAAAACTTGATCACAAATGGCACCCTACATACAACCTCTGGAATACTTGAATGGAGATGATTATAAAATATTATGGGAGAAAGAAGGCTTGGGAATGAGCAGGACTGTGCTGTGATGGAAAGAGCTGCCTGGATTAAATGTCGCGGAAAGTGCTCGTTCCTGCCACTGCTGACATAGTAGGGGTTTGTATGTGTGTCATTGCCTTGATAGAGCTTCCAGACAAAGATGCTCTTGTGCTTCAGGTATATTGACCTGCATGTTTTGCAGCCCACAGCTTGTTGGGTGTTTGGGAGCTTCTGTTTTGCTTTTTGGTTGAACACGGATCTTCAGAGGCAGTGACCTCAACACGTCAGCTGTATTTCAGATGTTTTTAAGTGCAGCTGCTGTTTTCTGGCATACTGTAGGCTGGAGTGCTGATACTTGTTTATATAAAGTTATCCACAATATGTGTTTTTTTTTCTGAAGTGTAGCTATAAAATTACTGACGTGTAGGATTTCACGGCATGTAAAAATCAGCTAAACATTAAATACAGGAACATATAGCTTGGGACAAGTCTGCATTCAGCACCTGGAGAATTCTGACTTCGTTCATTGGCCTACAGCACTACTTATGCAATGCTTAGGTTTTAAAATGGAGAGAATGTTCTGTCTTGTGAGTCTAACTGCTATCCCCTTTATCCTTATGTCTTCTCAACTGTCATCTGTCTCTCGCTCTTCTTGCCTTCTAGCTGGGTATAACTTATGGTTATGCTCTTTGGAACACTGCTATTTGCCACACTGACAAACATGACAGTCTTACAGGCCAGTCTTGCAAGATTTTATTAAGCAGATGTTAACTATCTCAGTTAGGAGAGAGCTGGATCTCTGGCTCCATCTTCGCAAAGCGGTATCTTCCTTATTTTATTTATGGTGAAATGGGTTCAAAAGGCCTGCCTTTAAGCTACAGCAAAAACTAAGATACTTGCAGCATGGTTTACTGTGTCTCAGTATCAAGGTTATTAATCATGTTTTCCATGTCTTTGTTTCCACATCTTAGCATTTAATTAAGGCTAGTGTGGCATCACAAAGAGGAAGAAGTTTATGAACTTTTGGCAAGTAGTTTCTCATTTGATTAGCTTCAGATCTGACAAATAGTATTTGTCTGCTAAGGGCTTTTCATAGCAGTTGCGAGAGGAAGCAAATGAATGAGTTTCCAGCCTCTATTGGACACAATTCATGAGATTGTTCCACAGAAGTCCCTTTTTGCCTGTTTGAGCTTTTTTTCTTACCCTGCTGAGTAGAAATTAATGAATTCTATCATTTAGTAGGCAGATGTTGAATCTCTCAAACATTTATCGTGCGCTAAATGGGCCAGAACAGTTGAAAGTTCTCTTACTTTCTTTGAGATTCATCTGACAGTGTCATACAGCTTTGGATAAACTGCGGATGAACTCTGGATCCAGCTGCAGTGTTACAGAGGTACTTCTTGGGGGATGGATAGACAGGAAATAAGGTTTCTCCACAAATGGAGACGTAGAGATGTAGTGAAGAGGGAAGCACATTTTGTGGTCACACTGAAGTTACAGTCGATGGCCAGGGCAAGGGTGTGCCTTGCCAGCTGGAGACAGTAAGTGTTAGTTTAGCCAGAAATGTGATGGGTTCAGCCTTTGAGAGCAGCTGCATTCACTCCTGCTTGTCACCAGCCCATGTATCTAATCCTTTGGTATTGCTGCATTATCACCCAAGTACATGCTATTCAGCAAAATGTAACACATGGTTTCTGAATTGATCTTAAAAAAAAAAAAAAAGTTAGACCAACATTTTCAGCTGTTTACAGTATTTTTGGTGTTTTGTTTCAATGTGACAGAAGTGATGGTAATACATTTCGACTGCTTAAAAAGTAGATACATTCTTACCATAGATGGCTGTGCTGTTTCAGACGGCTGTCCGTGCAGAGTCTGTAGGCTCTTTGATTCAGTTTATAAACACAGACTTAAATTGCTAATTATTGATCAGTAGCAGTGTAGACCCAACAACTGAGTTCAGTGAAATTCTTAGAACCTGGTGTGTTGCTCCTCCTATCTAAAATTTGGTATTACACCTTTAAAACTACAGAATATATACCTTTTCATGTTCTTGATATTCTTCTGATTGCAGTCTGTGTGTTGGTCAAAGATCATTGTAAATGATACTTCACTCAGTTTTGCCTCCCCTGTGTAAATGCCTGATCTTCCTGTCTCTACTATGCTGGGCAAAATATGTATCTTTCTGTTCCGTAGCTTTGTTCAATAAAAACTCTTTCTCTCTAATAAAAAATGTCTTTAACATATTATCCTAGGAAAAACAAACTACAATGCAAAGTTAACTTGAAATAATTGATTCTCTTACAGTGAAAATGTCCTGTTTGGAATGGGAAATCCTCTGCTTGATATCTGTGCAGTTGTGGACAAGGACTTCCTGGACAAGTAAGACTTGATTTCTTTTTTTTTTTTGTGTCAGTTTTGTCATCATCCAGAATGATGCTTATAAATAAACAGAGGGCTACTTGTTTGTGTAATGTTAAGCTTGTGCAGATGTTTGGGATTCTGGTCTTGTGCTGAAAGTAGCCAACATGGTAGCTATCATCTGACTGCTCTTGCTATATGAAGCTGTGATGGTGATATCAAGGAAAAACTTCACTGTTTTCATGGCGGTTTCTATGTATTACTTCTTTCAATCTTTTCATGCTGTCTTTGTTAGCCATTAATTGGAGGCAGTTATCAATTTCAGTAAGATCTAGGTAACTCTTGCATGAAACCTTTTGTGCTTTCTGTAACACTAAAAAATAAGTTGTTTAAATGTGCCTTTAAAAAATATTCTAGTTTATCAGTCAGAAACAGGACCACTTCTTATCAGGTGGTCTGTTATCTTGCCTATGCCTGGTTGTTATGCTGCCATCCATATAACCTATCCCTGGTTAATTGGCATTAAGCTTACTTGGGCTTGGATCAGCTTAGAGATTTGTACTTTCCAGAGGTGTAAAATACAGTTGCTCTTTTAAATCCTTCTTGATGAGCTCCCTTTTTTGTTCTTGTTCTTGCTGCTACTTTTTCTCTGGTTTGTGCTTGCTAAATTGAGTTAATCTTTCAGATTGCTTGCAATTCTTTCTTTAATATTTGAAGTGTTAGTAATTTTTTCTCTAATTTTGCTTGGATTTGTTAATGCAAAGACTAGATTTCACAGCACCAAATAAAGAAGAGGTGCAGAGTTTGTATTTGTGTGTTGTCAGCAACAAAGCTTTTGTTCTGAAGCTCTTAATAATAGTGATAATTCGTTTTCCCATGGATATTTCATCACTCAATTTTTATCTAAAGGTGTGTTTAAGTAGAAGTCTGGATATTATAAGGTGGAGGCAAAAGAAAAGAATGTAATGGAATGTTTCAGTCTCAAACATCTAGAATTTTAGAAATCAGGTGTTGAGTGTTCAATAAAGTAAATTAATCTGGTGTAATTATCTGTCTTATGTTTCCACTGAAATAACTTGAAAACCAGCCTCTGAAAATAAGTAATGATCCCCTCCCAACCCAACAATTCCCCCAAATTAATCCTTATAAATTGCTGATGTAAAAGAAATGGTGGGATCTATACTGCAGAGCTGAAATCCTGCAAGAGTGCATTGTGCTTTTTGCTGGATGTGACATGCTGTGCAGAATTTAATTTCATTTAAAAATTAGAAGGCTTATATACTCAAATTTGAGTCCTGTCAGACAAATTAAATTAGCTTCTGGAACAGCATATGCTCTGCGAGTATTTCTTTCCTGCCAATATGCCTTTGTGGGGTATTGCATTATTTAAAGCAATAAGCAGCCTTCCAGCAACAATTTCCCGGGGGACCTGCTGATAGTGTGATAGCTTTGGTAATAAACTGAAAGCTGAGGAGCTTGTTTACCTTCTTCTCACGCACCTGATTTTATATCTAGCTCTATTTGTGAGTGTATGCACAGCAGTCATTTAACAAACCAGCGAGCATGTTTCTGCTCCAAGCTCAACTACCTTTTGCAATTCTTCCTGAAATGGGAATCAAATCCCACTCTTCTGCAGCTTGTGAAGGGAGATGAAACAGCAAACCTAGCTGCAGAACAACTGCTAGAATAAAGTTCTCTCTTCAAATGCTGCAGGGAGGTGCAAGAAGCATTTGAAAGGGAAATTGTCGATCATATTAGTATAGTTTCTCTTTTTTCTTGTCATACGAGACATGCAACCATCTTTAGCCATGTAGTGTCAGCTCTTGGTGTCTTGGCAACCTGGAGTCTGTTTCTCACTTGTGTTTAATGGGGTCATCAGGCCACATCTGACTTGAGAAGGCAGCTTAGTAAAGTAAGGGAGGAGTTTAGGTGAACACCCATAAGAATGATATACATGTAACTTTTTCACTGTTTCTCTTGTTTTATCCAAGGGTAGTGTGTTATAGGTAGGATGGTGTGTTGGTAGCAGGATGGCAACAGGTTAGGTAACAGGTTTGGCTAGGTTAGGTAATAGGTGATAGGTTGGACTTGATGATCTCTATGGTCTTTTCCAACCGTACTGATTCTGTGATCCTCTTCTCTTGAGTAATCAGTTGGCAGAGCAAATACATTTGTTCAGAATAAAGGACTTGATGTTGCAAGTCTAATCAAGGTATATTGTCAATGAAATGAGAGTGTTAAAATGAATCCTGTAACCAGCTTATTTTTGTGACTTCTATTAAGAAAATGGAGACAGCGTAAGATTGTGTAGGAAGTGTTCATTTTGACAATATTTAAATTACTTACAAGCCACATTATAAATCAACCTGAAAATAAATACATAAAGCAGTCCTATTATACATAATACATAAATCCAGATTCTAAATACATTATGCAGACTCTAAACTGCCTGCTGCTGTGTAATACATACTGGATTGAGGAAATGAACAGTGTTGGAGGGCTGGAGTGGATGTTTTTGTTTAATTTTTCTAGGCTATAGATAGTTGCTTAAGGGGTGTGTGTGGGAAGAATACGAGAAGAATTGATGCTTTATGGGTGAATTGCTAGTCTGTGCAAATAACTTTGCTAACAGATATTCATTAAAGCTTTTAGTGTACTCGGTTCTACCCATGACATTAACAGGAATGATTCCTTGGCCTTCTCTTATTTGTAACAGCCATTTAAGAAGTGCTTAATCTATATTACATATATTAAACTGATAAAGTGGGCAAAGAAATTCTGATTAACATGCCAAATATGTTTTAAGAGTCTGTGGAAATTCAGTTCTGTTCGCCCCTGTAAATACTCTGATGTCCTGCTATTAGAAGTTAGGAGATGATATGAGTTTCACTGTTCTTCCTAGAGAGCTCTGCCATGCAAGTATTTAGGTTTTTGCATTTACCTAACTATGTATGGTTAATTTTTAGACTGTAGAGATCTGGTCATTACTTGTCATCTCAGGTACACATCCAGCAGTTGAGAAGTGTGTGTTCACAGGATGGATAAATCTCTTGCTGTTGTCCAACATTTGGCTCTGTGACTGCATGAGCTGAGGTGAAGAGAATCAACACTGACAAATTCACCTTGACAGAATTGTTATGCCAGTCCTGAAACTTCAAAGTAGCTGAAAACTTGTATCTTCCTTGACTGATGAGTGGGAAGGCAAGGGAAATATTTGTAATTGCCGGCACCTGTCTGAACATGTAAATAACTTTCAGCCCATACTCTTAGAAAGGAATGGAGCTAAAGGGGAGAATTATGATACGTGTATGTCCTTTTTATCACATCAAGGTTCAAGGAATCTTTTTATTTTATTTCACTCTACTTTCTGGGCTCCTGACCAGAACAATGATCTCATGAGGATGAAATATGTTTAGCTAATCTGGCTGCCAGATTCCAGAATAGTTGTAACCTCCAGGCTGATTATTTTATCACCATCATGGTCCAGGATTACAAGTTTCTGTGTGATTACTTGTTGGTTATCAAAGCAGCCAAGTATTTTTCTCTTCATGTCTTCTTTTTTTTTCTCCTTAAAAATTAGCATCTATGGCAATCTTTGCACAAGTTCATTGAAGATGCTCAGTAGAGATGTAGTTTTTAATAGCTGTTGTGCCCTCTACCATCTGCTCCTTGGTTTTCTTCCCTGCCTTATCTGTGGCACCAGTATAAATACAAACTATCTTTAAATCAAGAAAGGGATTTATATTCTTTTTACTCTTCACTGGAAAAACAGGTTTGAGAAAACGGGAAAGGAAGAATGAGTTGGGTCTTTGAAGTTGTGGTGGTGATTGTGTATGAGAAAAGAAGGAAGAAATGCTGTCATTTTGATGGGTAATTTCACAAGTATGGGTATGGATCTCCTGCAGTGTGCTGTTGAGTTGTCTGGAGCCCTGAAAGTGATTAGGTCATTCCTGGAGATCCCCAGATGATTGGCCATCCTTTGCCTTTCCACACTGCAGAGTAGTGGTGGAGGGTGATCGGTTACTTAAGCACAAACTTTAGTAACAGAACAGTGTTGTCATCTGGTGAATTAAACTTATTTATTAGAGTGTCTAAGGGGCAAAATAGCTTTTAGACAATCAGAAGTGACTCTTTGTTTACTAAACTCAAGTTTCAGCAGCCTTAAGACTTCAATGCAAATCAAGCCCTTTCCCAAAAACACGTGCTGGGGTGAGCTTGAAGACTGAGAGACGTGGTGGTTCTGTACCAGGAGAGTGCCGAGTCAAAGAATGCACAAGCTGCACATGCGGACTCTGGTGCCAGATTTAAGTGTGGAACCCCCAGCCGCCCCTGACTTGTAGCTTTCTCAGTTTCACTAATGTGTTTACTTAGATTCTGTGCTTCAGCTCTGTGGGACAGGTTAGTGGGGTTTTGTATTACACTGAGTTGGGAATTGTGTTACCTCTTGTCCTGCTCTCAGCTGAGACAGGGTAAGTTTCCCTACTCGCTGCTAAGGTGCTGTGGGTTTTGGATTTTGTGTGTAGTGTTAGTGCAGTGATGGAAGTACCTAGTAAGAAGTTTAAAACCTGTCCCTGAAAGTTTACCCCTTTCCCCCTCCCCACTGAAAGATAGCTTCCTGTACGATGTTCCATTGTTTTAATGGTCCTTGGAAAAGATTTCTCCTAAACGTGTCTTGCATTGGCTAATCTGGCAGAGAAGCTGAATAGCTGAGGGTTATATGTATTATTATCTTGTGGTTTTAGTTATATCTGTAGAGGTCAATTTAGCTTATCTCAAGGTCTGAACATAGAACATTTTTGAAACTGTTGAGTCAAATTGCATCATCTGACTGAATTTATAAACTTCACTGTTTGCTTGCAAAATCTTACGGTAATGGGAGCTGTCTTAAGGCCCTCTCAGTACTCATGTGCTGGTAGTATTCCTGACAACATAATTAGATCTTTCTACATCCCTAATGTAGAAATCCCTAATGATTTCTCTTAGGGTGTATACTTACATGTGTGCTTTAGATGAGTAAAAGATTTTAGTTAAGCTCCATTTAGGAAAGGCTATTTGAAAAATCTTGTTATGGAATGACAGTATTGCGTGAGGAACTGTGATGTTTTCAGGGTATATGAAGCTTGAACATTGATTATAGAGGAACTTGTAACTACTTATTTACCTGTAAAATACGTTGTAAGATGCTCATGAATAGGAAACATTACAGTCTTTATTGTGTGTTTTTACTTTCTTAAATGCTTGTTTAGTAGTAAACTGCAAATCATGATTTTTTTGGTTTTTCCATTTTTCAGAAAACTTGCTGATTTAATGCATGTCAATATAACTTGTCTAGTTCACAGATTGTATTCTTTAGAATAGCCTTGAAACACATGACAGACTTGCATACATACAGAGCTTATCTGGATTTTCTGTTCTTTCACAAGTTTAACAAAACTTTGGGACTTGCATTACAAGGCAAACGATGAAATATGTACGATGTTCCATTTGCCTCCTCAATGCAGACAAGGAGCTTTAAGAGAAAGAGCTCTATGAATTAAATGTCTCTGTTTTTAATTAGGCAATCATATGAAATGAAAATACCCTTACTGAAGATGCCTTTCATGGAAAAAGCTCTTTTCAGAGAGAGTCTTGTTAGCAGAAAACTGGAATCAATCCAAAACAAGATGGTAAAACTTTGTTTGAAAGCAGTACTTCCTTGTTTGTTTGTACTGAAAAAATTTGCATATTGGAGTTCCCTGACCACACATTTGCAAGATTGATTATTATCTATGATACAATAGATAAAAGTTGTTCTGTTTATATTCTGACTATAATTTTAAGCACTCTTTAATTACAGGTTACTAAGATGTGATTTTAATATTGTGTTCCATTCCCATCCTACTTCTGGAAACCAAAATTTGCAACAGCATAGTGCAGATTAGATGGGGATTTTTCCATAGTATAATGAAAGTTTGATCACTTGTGAATTGAAGAATAGAAAAACCCAGTCAAAAATGAACTATTTGTCACTGTCTCAGGTTTTTTACTCTAGATGAAATTGTTTTGTCATCCCTTAGAAAAAAACAGCTTTTTAGTGATAGCATTTTTGAAGTGGTTGGAATGGCTTCATCTTTTTTAAAACATCAGTTTCGAAAAGATTATTTAAGCAGATTATAATACTCATTACTTGTTAATTAGTTTCGCTTTGTTCAGGTCAGGCAATGTGCAATCTCAATAGCTCTCAATAGCTTTTCTTCCCAAGTTACGTTAATTACAATGAGAAATATTCTGTTCTTCATTTTGAAATTCCGTAATGCTAATTGTTTCTTTTAAATACTAACATTTCTTTTTAGTAATTTGCTATTTCATCAGTCTGTTCCCGAGCACTGTGCAATAACCATGTCGGTGTTGCAGGTAACTGTAGCCCAGGTTATGAGGTGCTCGAGTTGCTGATGGTCCCTGGCCTGTGCCAGACCTGCTCTGTGCTCTGCCTCGGCTTGTCCTGTTCCTTTCTGGAGTGAGGAACTTGTGGTCTCTGCTGGAGCCGCAGGGAAAGGGCGGAGGCAGCCTGTCTTCCTCTTAATTACTGGTGTTCTTGTTTTCCCTTAGTCAAGAGTTGGAGAAGGGTAAATCCTGTAAGTGCTGTTTTACTTTATTTTTGGCAAGGCAGAATCATCAATACTCCAAGTCACTGGAGGTCTGGTTGTGCTGTCAGTTCAGGACACTAGGTAGCCTGCAGTTCTCAAGTGACTTCAAATTAAATGCAGAGCTGGGGACAAAGATTCTTTCATTTCAAAACACCTCGTTTCCCCTTTTTAATGGGTTAATAGAGTATTTGAGTGAAAGTGTTATGTTAACATAAAAATTATCTTTGTTTTTCAGTTCTACTTTAAACTTACGGGTTTATGTCACGTGAACTAGAAATATTTTTGGTGATTGTTTCTCCAGCTTGCTGCAGTTATTTTTTTCCTTTAAATTTTTTCCCTTGTTGTGAAGTGACAGCGAAAGTGTTTAAGTTTCAATGCAAGAATCTGAGATGCACATGAAAAAGCATAAAGGGGAGCATATGACTGTGTAGTATGACAAGCTGTAATAAATGAAAAATAGCAATGAGTTAGAAATACACATACTATCATGAACGTTTTTTCATTCCTTGTGTTGTTGAGGCTATTTATTTCTTCAGTGTTGGGGATAGGTTTTATTCATTTTAAACATCATGAGCTTCCCACTGGTAGGAAGATAGGCGATCAAGATTACTGTACAATTAGGCTGTCACTCTAGTCTGGAAGTGTACAGTCAACTTCCTTTGTGAGAAGTGAAACTATGACCAAATTCACTTCTAGGCCACTCCAAGTAAAGGTGGCATGCAATCTCAACTATGGGTCTTAAGTTAAGCCAGTGTCCTACTTGGCTTCAGACTAGCATGCCTTATCTGTTCTTTTTCAAGGCAGGAACTGCAGTTACAAATCTAAATATTTTAATTTCCAATATATTATTTCTGTGAATTTCCAGCAGAAGAGTGAAAGTGTTACAGAATCTCAGGTCTCTTGACAATTTATTTTGTACAGTTACTGTGGGGAAAAGAGATGGAAGACTTTTCTCCAAATCCGATTACTGGAACTTCATTTTTCCAAGAGTGTGTTCCAGTGTATTCCACAGAATCACAGAATATACCGAGTTAGAAGGGACCCAGGAGGATCATCAAGCCCAACCCCTGTTTCTGTTGGAGTGTGCCGGTGGTGTTGCGTGCAGCAGTAGTAAACATAATTGTTAGTTGGTCTGCGTTAGCAAAAGCATTTGGATGTGTATCTTGATTAGATATGGTTTCACTTTCAGTGTCTAGGATTTTTAATCTAGATTGCAATTCCACAAACTGGGAGTTGTTGGAAGTCACATTTTGGAGGATTGTGCACTAGGAATTAGCTGTCTTCTTTTATTAAAAGTTTGCCTGTGCAAAATCCCTGACTTCTTTCTTTAGCAACTTTTGTGCTGGGAACGTGGCTAGCATAAATGACCAAGGCAAGCTGTAAAGTTGTATGAACAGATTCTACCATTCAAATACCAAATTAATTAAGATGAGCAAGTTGCTTCAGTAATTACTAGCTTTTTATTGTCTTGAAATCACCAGCTAGAAATCCATGTTTGATCCAAGAACACCTAAGGTGTAGCTGAGTTGTTTTCAAAAGAAGGACTATCAAGTTCAGTATGTAATTCTACAACCAGTCCTGAGACGAAACTCTGACTCAGCTGGAGCGGGAAGCTCTTCTGGGCTCTAAATGGCAGGAACTGTCCAAATGTCTCAGTTTCCTTTTCCTCTGCCAGACACTTGGATGTCTAGGCTTGATGTTGCAGCTGCCACTGGGGTGAAGATGCAAAACTGTGGCTGTGGCTGGAGGCAAAAGGGAGGAGCAGCTCTTTCCAGAAGTAGTATGTAATTGCAGTTCCTGGTATGTCTGAGCCTCCAGTGGTAGCAGAGCAAGGGCAGTTCCCTAAATCTCCATGTTGGTATTGCTCATTCATTTTTTAACTTAAAATTTTCAGTGCAGTAAAGAAACTTGCTCTGACATTTTCCATATGCTACCTTTTTCCAATAAAGCTAATGACTTTAATGGCTTGGAAAGTTCTTTCAGCATGACTGAAATTTCCCAGTGGCTGTAACACTTGTCTGTAGCTTGCTGTTAGCTCTAGTCACTGTTAAAATAATTTGTAGAGAAGTCAAATTAAGGTACATGAATTCCCTGACAATTCTATATTTAAGTTTCTGTAAGCTGGACTGCCCTGTAGCAAGTCCTGGATGTAGAGACGGGTGATGGAAGAGATGTTGCTTTTAGGCAGCACTGAGGCTTGTTTAGATTGCAGTGATAGAATGGAATTAGTACTTGTTATGGTTTAGGGGTTTTTTCTGCTGCTCTGGTAGCGAGGGGGTTAACAGCTCAGCTCTTGCCTGAGCTGTCCGTGCTGCCATGGCCTTCAAAGTTAGAGATAAAGGCAGGCGTCTCTGCAAATAACATACTTGGGAGAGAAGAAAAAANAGAAATATATTGATAAAACTGTGTAACAGGAAAATGGAATACATCTTGAACTATATTTTTAAAATAAATAAGAAAAGTTGAAACTGATATGTATGACCCGCTGTTAGTTTCCTCATAATATCTAAATGGAGCAATACATTTTCCATTAGATACGAAACACCAGTCTTTTTCTTTTTGTCCCCCTATGAATTATGAAAAGGTCAATTACTGGCATTTTGAAGACAAAAGAAGATTTAACATCAATCAAGATTCAGTATCTGGACTGGCTTTTTGTGGTTTGTGACGTCTTCACTGAAGAATAAATGCCTTTTGCTTAATTGATTTTCCTTGATGTGTCATTTATTTCTTAGTACTAGAGATGCTGAAATAATTGTGTTTTAGAGATTCTGTTTTCATTCGTTCTTTTGCAGATAGAGATAGAACAGATCTAGCCTGGGAACAGAGTTGTAATTCAGTTATGAAATGTACTGCATGTTGATGGAGCCTCCCACTGTTTTGTGTGTGCAGCAGTGTAATGGTACTGCCTTTGCTAGTGTGTCCAAAGTATTAACCTGTATTTTATTGTAGCCTGTTGATCTGACACCTTTATTGCTTTCCAAGCCTGCCTTCTCCAGAGAAGATGATGAGGGGTCTGTTTTCAAGTGTAAAGAAGCTCAGTTGAGTAACTGACAGTGCTATTCATGTGTGGCATACCAGGAGTCTTTACGTAGAAGAAATCAGTAAAATGATCCATAAATCTAGGCAGGAGAATCTGAGGGTCCCACCCACAGCCACACTACTCTGCCTTCCCTGAATTGTATTTTGTTACAATTTCAATCTGAAATCAAAGCTTCTCATGCAGCAGGAGAGACGTTGGGAGATTTTTAGTACTAGTGGTGACAGGGTCTGTTGTAAAACTGGTATAAATTGGTCCAAACAATACATTTTGAAGTCATAGTAGCAAGTAATAGTGTATAAGTAGGGAAAGAACAGGGATCCATTAGTTTGGGTTAAATGAATGTTACTTTTGTTTTTCAGTAAGTTTCTATGCAAATAAAGCTTTAACACATGATTGTGGAAGCTGGTTTGTGTTTATAATCAAAATGAATTAAACTATAAACCAATGCTGATTTCTGGTTGAAAAAATACGTATGTAAAGGTTAGATGATCATTTCAGAACAGAAACAATGCAAAAAGACAGATATTACTAAAGAAATAGCCAAGGCTCAAAGGAGCAGTGTTCACAGGTCATTCTGAGTTGGAAGGGACCCACAGGATCATCGAGTCCAACTCCCAAGCGAACGCCCACCCAGGGATCAGGCCCACAGGCGTGGAACCACGGACACCACGCTCCATCCATCCAAGCCTCCCAACATCCAGACCATGTCACTGAACACCTCATCAAGTGTGTTAATGGAGTATGTTAAGAGTTCAGTCTGTAGGTTCTGCACAAATTGAATTAATATTTTATTCCTTGATAGAGTTACTAAAGGTCAAAGTGTTTTTCTATTAGTGTAATGAGTGTAGAATTCAAAGTACCAATTGGAAAAAAATCCACAGAGTATTTATAGCTCTAAAAAAGTTGCTTATAGTCGGATATTTCAAAAAGTATTACTGAAGAAAACATTTATTTCTATATATGTATGCAAGAATTGTTTAACTGTCTTAAATTTTTAGCTCACTAGTTCGTACTTAAGAAAACTGTTTTGACAAGGCCACTAATATATGCTTAAGTCCAGAACGGTAGAGCTGACCTTATTAAATGATCATAGTTTTTCTCAGTGCGGTGATTAACAGGCTTTGAACTTTCGTGGCTTTCTTAATCCCTTTTAATCATTTAAACCTATTATTGTTTTGACTTTGGTTTCGAAAGTCCTTTAAATCTGTCTTACAATATTAATACCTGATTAAAGTCCTGATTTCCAACTATATTATCAGTGGGGTGTCTCACCTTATTACACTGAATGGTTTAGAAACAACTAGGAAAACACGGATCAAGGGGGAAGAAAAAACACCAGAAAAATTATACTTAGTAATTTTTGCATTAAAATTAGTGATCGTATCCGTGCAAGAAACTGAGCAAACAGAATGCTTTAAGTCATGACATGAGGAACTACATTTCTTTTTTCTTTCAGGTTTCAGGAGCATAATTTTTAAGTCAATTCTCTGTTCACATTTAAATCTATCTTTTATGATAAGTATCATGCTAATCTTTTTGGGATCCCTTTCACTCAGAAATTACAGTTTTTTAAATGAAATAAGATTGTATAGGAAGTGATGCAGGCAAATAAAGCTCTAGTTACACTAATACCCAGGAACTGAGTAGATAGGAAAACACCAGAAATTGCTTCATGGGCTCTCTGAGGTGGTCCTTTATCTCAGCCCAGACATATCTATTCCCATAGCATTGTTTAAAGTCTGGATTATTTTTATAAATGAAATGGCCAATGTCTGTGATTTGAGTTGCACTTAAATTTTTCCTTAAACAGACACTTCTGTGTTGTTAAGCAGTGTCATTCTCTGCCAGACAATACTACGTGCTCTTCCCCAAACTGACCCTGATTCTTTGTCATTGATAACTATGAGGTAATTATTTTCTATTAACTACAAAATAAATTTATTTTCTACAGTTTATAAACGATTAAGCTATCTTAACCTTGTGTTGCTAATTTAAGTCTCCTTCCCATTACTGCCAGTGTGTGCTTTCCTCCTATCTACTTTTCTTCTTTGGAAGCTAAACGCTTTAGATTCAAATTTTTCTGTTTAAAAATGGAAGGGAATTAAATTATTAGTGAGGCTGATGGTTCACTCTGGGGTCTTCTTGCTCATTTTTGTTTTGTTCATTTGCTCTTCCCTATTTCTGTATTATTAAAGTAGTTCATTGCTATTAAATGTTCGACACAAGTTGGAAGCTCAGGTTGAGTTGTAATTGCAGTTTATGACACCTCATTTCTCCCCTTTCCAAGTTACTACTCTGTGAGGTGCCTTTAGCTCTCCCCATATATTTATTCTTTCTATTTCCCTTCTTGGCTTTGGATCTATGTGTAGTTTGAAATTGCTGTGTTGGAGTAGATTATTCTTGCTGTCTGCTGGAGTGTTGTGTGGTCATGGCACACCCTTGCCAGTCTGCTCTCAGCAGTGGGTTTTGTCATGGACGTGTGGCAGTGTTGGGTCTAGCAGTGAGCCGTGTTGGAGTCCATCTGAATTGATCATTCTCTCGCAGTTGTTATGCTTTCCTAAAGGAATGCCTAAAAGGTCATTCAGGCAGTTTCCTCTCTTGGTATGAGTGGACCATTGCAAAATTTAGATTTTTCTGGAAGCAGGCTTTCTTTGGGCTTCTATTGCTGCAGCACAACCCCTCTTTAATATTTCAGTATTTCAAGGATGACAATCTGGACTTGCATTTTATATTTGTCAACAAAGCAGTATCTGCTCAGTAAGGACTTTTTCTAAAATGGTGTAACCTGTTTCAAGGTCATCCTTAAGTGACAGTGAATAATGATCAGCTGTCCCCAAAGCCAGAAATTAATACAGAAGAGGTCTCCCTTTTGCTGTCAACCTGAGGCCAAGAAGGAATGTGAAAGGTAGGGAGGACCAGCTGCCCAGTTATGGAATAGGAGAGAGGCTAAAGTGGGGAGAAATTTTGAGGGTGTGGGGAATGGGGTGCATTTCAGATGGTGAAACTGGGAGACTATAGCAAAGCAATAAAGGAATTTGAAGAAAAAATGAAAAATGGTTGAGTAGAAACAGTGCAAGTCAGGCAATACACTAAGACTGTCAGAATATGCATCAGTCCTTTACTGTTTGGTGGGGATCTTGTTTTTTTAATGCAGAGAAAAAATGAGTCTTTAAACAAATATTTGGATTAGTGTCCTTGTATGTGCCAGTTGCACAAAACTTTAATTTTAGGTTAACTGGTTTCATCTCTTCCATGATGAATTTGACTGCTGAATTTATGCACAGGGTGTGGTCTGGGTTGTGGTTTTTTGTTTTCGTCTGGATTTAGAAAATGCAGAGTCCCTACAATGTGGCTCAAAGTAATGATCCAAACAAATACAAGTCTTGGTACTCACACTCCACACTTGTGTACATGGGAAAGATTAGTCTGCTAATGGGAGGAGTGAGGCTACATTGGACTTAATTGAAATATCTAGGTAGCTGTAGCCTTGTCAAAAATGCAGAAATACTGTCTTGCTTTGAGTAGTATTTTACTACTGTAGGAAAAGCAGTTTACTTATTGCCTTTTGATCTCTACATAGATCAAGTCAAAAGGAATGGAGTGAGCACTTGTGGCAGCATTACTTGTGCTGTCTGATAAATTGCAGATGGAAGTTGAGAACCAGGCTGCCCTTCTGTACTCATCCCTCATAAATCTGATTGTGTTAGAAATATCTCGTGAGCTTCTTCTGGGCTTGCTGTGTGCATTGGCCTGTAAATGCTCGTGAGGTTCACACATGGCTGTGTGTCTGACCTGGAAGATTTTGTGGAATGTGTTAACTGCATTTAGTAGAAATCAGTCAATATAGTCTGAGAAAGGACATGTGAGCACCAATGTCCCACAGGCTGGTTGTCCTAGTTTTGACTAGATTAACAATTGAGAAAAAAACAGAAGGGCTGTGGTTTTTTTTTTAAACTGGTGAAAATAGCCTTAACATCACTTGAAAGTTGAAGCGTCATAGTTGCTGAATCATTTTTGTGGAAACGTCTTTAGATTAATCTGAAATACAAAAAGACTGTGGTGAAATCCTTATGGATTCTTAGCAGCTTTGCTGAAAATTTATGAAGAAATGCTTCTTCAGAGCTCTGTCTTGAAAGGTTGCTTCTTTTATTGATGAAGCATAGCCTAGTACAGCGCAAAATCAACTTGTCTTTTCCCGTTAATGCACCCAACATGCTTCAGGTGTCTGATGGAGAAATTGTACTCTGTTCTTTTTTTTGATGACTTTTCTGCAAAGTTCAAAGAACACGTTGCAAATCTGCCCTTTCATATATTCAATTTTTTATCAATCTGGGGAATACTTAAGACAGTAAGTGCAGCAGAGCATGTCAAGTACAATAAGCTTATGGAACAGCAAAGCCCAAGTGCATTTAAAGGTGGACAAGGTTAGTCAGAGCTTTATTGTCCCAGCTTTGTATTATGGAAATAGTTTTATTATTTTTTTTATCTCTAATGTCTTGTTCTTCACAAGTATTCTTGAAAATAGTGATGAAAATATTACTCAGATATATAGAGGGTTTTTGTACCTCTCTGTGGGTTGTCTGCATGATGGAGATTTTTGTCTTGGCTTTTCTGACCCCAGCAGAGTGTGTATGTCTGTGCTGGGTTTCATTTTGATGTCTGTGCAGCATGCCTAGTGTTTCTATAGAAGTTTTAGCTTAGATTGCTGGAGTCAAGAAATTTTGAAGATGTGAATATGTATGGCTATTTTTAAGCCTGTTTGCTCATCACCAGTTTTTATTTTGGGCCCTAGGACAGGTGAGTTTTACCAGCTCTTCAGGAAATTCTTGTTAGAGCAGATCTGACTGGTATACATTTGAGTTTATCACCAGTACATATTTAGTGTAGGCTGTGTTTTCTTTTTAATTTGGTTATGGCATTGTAAAATTGGATGCTGCCTGAGGAGAACTGTTTGTTACATGAGAAGCATTACATATTGTTAAAATGCTGACTACTGTGCAAGCACATTAATTGTTGTACTCACTCGTATTAGGAGCTGGGAAGTAAGAGGATTACTATTTTAAAAGGATCTTTAAAACACATTGCACAGATCAGAGTTGAACTTGGAAGTTCTAGTATGCTTTTTAAAAAGTAGAGATTTAATAAAAAATTTACATTTCTGCAAAAATTGAAATTGAGGTGATTGCCCAGGCAGTTGCAGGCAAGTGCTGGGCAAGTCATGTATGAAGAGGAGAAGAGTATGGCACTTCTAACTTTTTTAGTTTGTAGCTCTGTAACCAAATAGAATGTGTTCGTAAGAGTTTTACTTCTAGCTATTAAACTCTTCCCAGTGACCTTGCCATTTTTTTCATGGAATATGTTTAGGTGTACTTACATCCAAGCTTCCTCAACGCCATTCCAAGTTTGTATATCTGTTCGCAGAAGACCTGCTGTAATATTTTAGTCTGGGTCTGTGCTACTTTTGCTGGGCTTGTGGAGAGTGAAAATACTTAATGTAGTTGTGAATTTATAATTAGCTGGGCCTTTATTTCTTGATGAGATGTAGATTGCTCTTTTGTCCTGGTAAGCTAAATGCCTAAACATGCCTTTTTGCATCTAGGTTGGAGAGAACGCTGTTTAAAAAAATTATCTCAATGTTGAAAAAAGTAATGTAAAAAGGTGTGAAACTTCTAATTTAAACTGTGATTAGAGGATGGATGATAGAATTATGATCTCTCTGTGCCTACCTGCAGCTGGAACACTTAAGCTTCGATTAGGATAGGGTATGTTGGAGTGACCATGGTACAAATGTGTAGGGTTGAGACCAAGATGTTCTGGCTTCCATATGGAACTGAGTTGGGGGAGAAAGCTGCGGTCAGAAGTGGAGGTTTTGCCCAAGGTACAGTCAGCATATTGGGCTGTCACAAGACATGAGCTCAGAGCCTGGGCGTGTGTATCAGCACAGCAGCTGCTCCAGCTTTGTGCAAATAGGCAGCTGTGCAGTGTGATAACTGTTGCAGTCCCGGCCCTTTGGCTGTTGGTCTTCATGGGCAGCTGCCATTTTGGAAAGAGTGTCTGGAACACTGGCTATGCTTCAGTAGATTAAATGTCTGTTTAGGACAGATCAAAGGGCTTAAATATATAATTTTTGAAAGGTACTGCAGTGTGTTTTGACACTTACCTGCAATCTTGCTGTAGACCCTTGCATGGTTTTCTTCTTAGGCCCCCTTTGTGAAATAGCAGCTTGAGCAGTCCTGAAGAGAATATTAACTTTTTGAAATTGTATTGCAATTTGGTACTGGACAGTTGAAAAGAATAATAATTCCTTAATATTCTAGGATATGTTGAGCTTTGAATTTCACAGAGCAGAAAAAAGGGAAGTAGTGATCCCATCAGTTCCTTCGCCCACTTCCATGGCATGTTTACTTCTCTTCTACTTACTAGTTTAATGCCAGGCATGTAAGTCTATAATACATATGCAATATGTAGTTGAGGTTGGTTTTAGATATCTTTATTTGAATTTTTTTGACTGTTTATCTTCAGTTTTGCATTTAGTATTGTATGCTCCTAAAGTGTTTTTTAGAGAAATTCTTCTAAGTCTAACCTTCATCAGTTAAGAAGACCCAACTGGTGCTTATCAATCTTGCCTACAAAGCACATGTTGGGAAAACATTATGTAAGCTGTTCACTGTATTGGTTGCCCATTTCAATTTCTTAAGTAGTTCAGCAGCTGCATATGAAACATTATATGCATCTTAATGCATAAAGTACTCATAAAAGTTTGAACTCTACATGTCCCTTTGTGGAACTATTCTTGGACAACTTGCGATCAAAGCAATGTCTTTAAGGGTCAAAGAGAATATTTTAAAAATCCCATTTCCATGGTAAGAGATGAGAGTGATGGTGAAGAACATTGGGTAAGCTAAGGTTGACCAAAGGAACTGCAAACCTTCGGGATAGCAACTGTGTCCACACCCCTCTGTGGTGTGTCAGTAATATGCCTGAAAATCACAAATCGGTTAAACAGCATTCCCATGATGTTATATGATTTCTTAGTAGCTGACATAGTGATGGAGTTTTTATTTCTCTTTAGTATTTTCCCCCATCTAAATAATGGTGGGAGTAAAATTTGGGTTAAAGAAAGCCCGAACAGTGAAGTAACAAGGAATCTGAAAGCTTTAAAAAGCCCAAGTATAGGTATTTTTTCTATATCCTTAGCAGAGAAAAATTACATTCAGTTGAAGCTGAAGTAGTCTCATTTCTGATGGAGGAAAGCATGCAGTGTTATTTTTAGTGAAGAATGTCTGTGACTTTATGTGGGTATATTTGTTAATGTGGAAAATGATCTCCATTTACAAAATGGATTGCCTATTAACATCTCTGTCTATGGCAGATAAATCTTTTGAACAAGTGACCTGATTTCATTTTAAATAAGTATGCAAGTTTCATAAGAAGCATTAGTGTCCCCGCACTTCTGGAAGATGTTCCTTTTAGAATTTTCTGGTAACTCTTTGGTTTTTCTCTGATACCTAAGTATTTGCTATCTGTAAAATGCCTGTTAAGACATGGCAAATGTAGATACCAGGAAGATGTGGCAGCATTAGGAAGAGACTGGCATTGTGTCAGAGACTTTTTTGTGGAAAAAAAAAAAAAAAAGAGCCTGTTGCTGTTCATTACAGAAAACAGTAATTTGGAAGTAAATGTAAGATCATAACAGTTAAAATTTGTAGCTTACAGGCTAATAAGATGGTTCTCAAAAAGACTGGTCAATTAAAGCAAGTGACCTGAATTTGCTGTTGAACAGGGTGTTAGAGTCCAGTCTCCTTACTGTAAGAGTCAAATGTGAGCCCTGCATTTGGAAGGAGAATGTGGATGAGCTGCAGTGGTATCCTGTCTACATGAAGGATTTAGCAGCCAAGTGGATAAATGGGTGCAAGTCAGTGTGATGCTGTGGCAAATAACCCAAGGCAGTCTCTGCATGTGTAAACAAGAAGAATGAGTCAGTTAGTGTCTTGTATGTTTGAGTGCAGCCAGCGCTGGGTTTGCATTTTAAATGGATACTGAAAATACGAGTTTCAGAGAATATAATCAGAAAATACTGTAAGGAATAGAGAAGGTATATTTTACCTGTTTATAATAAGCAAAAATCAATTTGCAGGGTAGGTTGAGTGTATTTGGTGACTATAATCTGTCCTAAGGAGGAGTAATTTACAGTTCTGCAGTTGACTGGAGCAAGAAACAAAAACCTTCTGCAGTGTGAGCAGTTTGTAGAGTTATCCAATGGACACTTGACGTTTAGCTGCTTACATTATGAATTCCTGTCTTAAAAATCAATCAACCAAAAACCCCACTAAATCCAAGGAAAAAAAGCAAACCCTATGGAATACCACAGGAATTAGATTTGTGGAATATGTTGAGGTGACAGAAGATTTTGCTCTGAGGCAAAACAAAGGTGAGGTCATTTCTGAAAGGTTTTCCAGAGGGAGTGACAGTGCAGCCTGTGCTGGGGGAGGCTGCCTTTCCTTTTCCCTCTGATCAGAGTGTTGTAGGAAACCTGTTCTCTTAAATTGCTTATTAGGTTAAGTTGGCAAAGGAAGGCTCTTTCTTTTGAGCACTCACTTTAATGGGAAGTTAGCCGTATGGACCGCAGAGGTTTTCCTGCAGAGCCTCTTGTTAAAGTACTTTTTTCCTACAGAATTATTTTAGTTATTATAATAGTTTTATTTGATATAGGGAGAAACTTTACAACCAGATTTACTGTTTGTATTCTCTATAGGCCTCACTGCCATGTTTTGTCAGATCCAAATAATAATGTACAGTTTATGGTAAGAAGTACAAAGATGTTTGATGTATAGTCAGCCAAAGTATCCAGTGTGAAGTATCCAGAGTATAAACCAAAATTTTGTGTGAAGTTTGCTTTGATAAACGTAATAAATTCTTTAGAAAACTTAATAGCTGTTTTTGCAATACCTGAGGTATCTGAATCAACAAGTGTTGCGTAGTTTAATAATTTGAAACTATAAAACTGCATTTTGCGTCTGTATTTTCACATGAGTAACTGCTTTGTTGTTTTCTTTTTGGTTTTTTTTTTTTTTTCCCCCAAGGTATGGGCTGAAGCCAAACGACCAAATTTTGGCAGAGGAGAAGCACAAAGAACTGTAAGCTCTTTTGTTGTGATAAACATGCATGTTTATGTTTTATGTTTTAAGTTATATGTTTACTTTTGAATGTATTATTGTTAAATAGCTGAAGCAAAATTTTTGTGTTTTTATAAATAGCTTCTGCTCTTTAGTATTTTCTGTTGTAAATTGCATAACCTGTTTGAAAACTAATTGTTGCAAAAAGAGACTTAAAAATCTTTTTGCATTAATTTCTTTAAAACATTCTTGTGTTAACTGCAGTTGGTGCACATGCAGTTCAAAGGCCCGTGTTCATCCTAGTTCATGTTTTATGTATGACAGTGGTTACAGTGAGAGCTCCTGCCTGCCTGCAGTATGTCTATGTCCAAGTGCAATGTTTGCTTGTATTTGGTAGAATTTTTTTTTTTCCCCTCAGGTTAAATGTTGACTCGTTACTTTAATTTGCATACTCACATTGCACATGTGATATGGCCATTCCCACCTTCACAAATTGTCACTAACGCAGTTGGGCTGTGGTGTGGAAGAGTCACCAGTGTCACCCTGAAGGGTCACCTGTTATTTTGTTTTGGCTAATCTGATTTTGTAGCCTAAACCCCCTTATTCCTGGGAAAAAATATGATCCATTGTTGAACGGAACATTCTTTCACCTTGAAGGAAAATCAGGCATAGGGAGCTTCAAGCATATTCAGGTATTTTGCTCATTCATTAAGGGCGTGTCCAAACTGAAGAAGCTTGAAGTTCAAATTTGTTTTGATTCTTAGATAGTCTTCCATGTTCAGGCAAATTAACCTTTATTTTGGCAATACAACAGCTGTACAACTGAGATGGAAGCCTGTAATGGGTATGTATGTATTTGGAAAGTACAAAGTAAAAAGACTGGTAGGTATTGTCTGCATATGTCACTCATGTGTAAGCACACAGGTTACAAAAAGCAATACTATAATACTTTTTATTTCAGAATTTAGCTTCAAAACTCTCTTGGTTTTAGTGGTCTTAATTATGTGAAGTAATTAACTCTTTTATTACTGCTGTTTTAAATCCCTGCACATATATACCATTGGCTGAAGAGCTGTACTTGGTGCATGAATTCCAGTTTTGTTCCTGTCCAGTTTACTCACTGTTCTCCATGAGCTGCCTGAAAAGTGTTCTGTGTGAATGTCCTCTTTGCCCTTCCTCAAATCTGTATTATATAACTGCTTTTTTTTTTTAAGATATGGTATGAAAGACTGTAGAAACTGCTTCACTTGTCCCCCCTGGCATAATTTTATTCAGTATTGTCTCCATGATGGCTACTGGAATATTTATGTAAAAATCTTATTTCTAAATTAGATACAGATTTTTTATTTTTTATTTCCAAGATAGAGATAGTGGGGAATTTTGTCCCTTTGGTGTTTGTCTCTGTACTTAGATACAAGAAAACAACTTTTTTTCTTTTCTATTTTAAACTTTATCATTTTGCACATCACTGACTGTTTCCATCTTTACACTATTACACTACATTATTTTGAAGCATTTCATGGTATACCCAATAGACTTAAGCAGTTTATCCATGTGTAACATGAGGTAACTTTTTGAGATTAATTAATATCTCTAGCTGTCAGGTTTTCCCCTGTTAAAAGCTTGGATGTTTCTCATTAAGGTCATAGAGTTCAAACAGTCAAAATGTATTCCGATAAGGAAGATTTGATTCCTCTGGAAAAGATCTTTATTTCTAAAAGCCTTAGTGATTGAATTACTAACCAAATAAACTGTTCATGTTCTTTCAGAGGATGGAAAAAGACATTTAGCTAAGTTACTACATCATGGTAATGTACTTGTGACATTAAAACTGCCTGCGCTGCAGGCAAAGACAGGCCACTGTTGTTGCCTTTGATAGGATTGGCTTTATGTAGAGGACACTCTCCAATGATAGAGCACTTGTGGACAGTGTAATTATGATTAACTCATTAATCCATTTTAGAGGATATAAACTAGAAAGATTAAAGGTACTAGCATGCTGAGGGGTTAAACGCAAGTTAAATCACACACGGCTCTGTATTTTGGACGGTACAATTTGTAGTGTACACGAGCTTTATTTACACAATAGAAACTGATTAAACTGAACCTTTTGATGTGAGGTATTTAGTTTGAAGTACGTACTTAAATCCTCTTTTTATTTTAAGTATATTGCATATTAGTTAATACTGTGTTTGTTATTGATATGTTTACAGCACGAAGGTTGAACTTGTTAAATGAATTCTTTATTAAATTTTATTTAATAAAGAAGTCTTCAGTAAAACTCAGGAAGATTTCCATGAATCAGCTGCAGCAGAAACCTTTCTTTGGTGTCTTGTTTGCACTGCAGTTATATGCTGTTGGCTATAATGAAAGAGTTTGAACATGCTTTTGCCATTGATCTTGTCATCTTGAATGTCACTGGATACTTGACCGGGGAAAAACTCTCACAGGTTTGTCATGTTGTTTCAGGAGAGACCTTTGGAACTCTTGTGATACGCTGTGTGCTTTTCTTCTTGGACCATGTGAACACTGTGATACAGAACAGATTCCACACTGTTGAACCTTAGAGCACTTTCAGTCCTTCAAGCTAAATTCTCTGATTTAACTTACAGATGAGGTGTTAGATAATTATAATTTTCTGATAATTAAATAGGCTTTCATATTTAAAAGAAATAACAGTTCTAGGGGAATGTACAAGACAATTTACTACTCAGATAATCGTTGCTAATTGGTTATAAGCTTAGTTTTATGTTCAATGCCCTTATAACTAAGGTGTTCTCCTGAACCTGTCCTAATATTTTTAAGTCAAATGCAAAGTTAGTTTCTACATTTTACTGTTCAGTGCCAAAATCCTCCTACTTAAAATAATTTATCTTCCAGTCTTTGAAATGTCAGCAGCTTTTATATTGTCTTACCTAGTAGTAAAGAAGATTTCTTTTGGCATTCGTCTACTAATATCACAGTGATTTGTCTGACTGTCAGTTGTCTTTTAGTTTCTTGGGGATTACGTCTGTGTAGCTGTTCTTTATAAAAATGTAAATTTTGTTTGGTAGGGAATGCTTTATCTCCAAAGGTAACTGGGCTTAATACTTTTGTCCTTGAATCTTAGTTATCTAGAGAGGTGAGTACAGCCACTCCGACTGGAGTTGGTTTACAGGCATCACGCTTAACTTCTATTTTAAGAGCGAAGATATGAAAGATCATTCTTTTTTTTTTCCTGCTTCCAATTCACTTTGACTGTAGCAGCCTTTTAATTTGTGTGTTCACTTAGTGTGCACTTCTTTTATCTTAAAGGAATTTGTTAGCACTAAAGCTCTAAGATGGTGCCTGTAATTCTCTTCAGAATTCAGCTGGAAATACCTACTCCCCACCCTGCCCCAATCAACTTCTGAATGCCGCTCATGAAAGGTGGAGGGTACTGTTCTACAGCTAGACTCGTTTCTGTGTACAATTAGCAGATTAGTTAAAGCCACCTTAGCTGGAGATCAAGCCCATATTGCAGTGAATCTGATGAACAATTGTTATTTTCTCTGGCAAGTTCGTTATTCTGCAGTGAGAATGACAAAGGTGGGAGAACAGTAGAATCTTCAGTTTGTGCAGATGTTTTACAAGGTAAGTGTGCATTTGTGGCTGAAGAGATTTGCTGGAGTTGTTTCCCACATCCCACAACCCTGTTGATTCCCTGTAACTTTGAGGAGAGGGAAAGAAGATATCCTGCAAGACTGCCGGGGAAACTTGGATGTAGTAAGTTTGGTGAGGACTTAATGTTGCATATGTTCTCCTTCTGAGAAAATAAGTAAACATAAACTCTCAGGAAAAAAAGTAAATATTTCTCCTGACCCTTTAGTCCTTTTATGAGCATTGTTCCTATATTTATTTATCAGAATTGGACTGAGTGGCTTTAATGGAAGGTCATGTTAACCAAGCATAGACTTGTGTGTGTGCTGTTGCCTGGGCTGATTTTCTTTGGCTTTTTACTATGGTTCCACATCAGGAGTATTTTTGGAGAATAAATTTAAGCTAGCTGCAGCAAGTGATGAGGTGTGATGTAATTTGTCTTGGTATTCAAGTAGAAATGATTGATTTGTTTACCCAATGCCCAATCCAGAGTCCTTTGCTGTGTAGAGTTGTGTTGGCAGAGGTGTTGGGATTTTTTATTAATATTCTCTTTTACTAAAGTACAGACTGTTAGCAAAACTTTGGTAGTTTGAGTAGCTAGTATGAATAGGCAACTGAATTATATTCGTTGTGAGTTTTAGAAGCATTGTTTGGAGTTTAGTGGTACCACTAAGTCTGTAAGCAATTATTCAGGTCACTTGTTTTAGTGGAGCTTTGACTCCTGGTTGTACAGTTTTATAAACTGTTTTGTTTAAGCAGTTTGGGCCATGGTGGAATACTTTTTTGGAAGTTAGGTGAAGGAGAAAGTAGGAAATGTGGCATCTGTGTTGTGTTTCTCATTTCATCTTTCTGCAGAGATAAAGGCCGTGAAGTGAGAAAGAGGAAGAAGCTAAAGATAAGCTTGCTTTCTCTACAGGCAGCTTTTTGATGTGTTGGTCAGAAGGGAGAGTAGATGTTTTGCTCAGCTGCAAGTTAGTTGAGATGGATTTTTTTAGATGTTTCGTTCTTAGCTGCATGGTTGCTATTTTTCGTAGTGAAATTGAACAAGAGAGAGACTCTTAAACTTGAAATCAGCTATTTTGGGTGACTGATGGAGTTTTGAGTTACCTGTAACATCTGACGGGGTGCTGTGTGGGTGTTGTCTGGTTTTACTCAGTCTGTATATATAGATATGTGAGTACTGGAAGGGTCAATCTTGGAGTCATAGCAGGACGTGTGGGGATTACAGAGGGCTTCTGTGATGCTTGGGAAATAGTAGAGAAATCAAGATATTTATAAGTATTTTGGGTATGTTAGAGAGCTAGAGGATGGGAAAGGGTTTGGAACCTCTTTGAGGGAGTGTTGTGGTGGAGTTTCCTTGTATTTGGGTGCTGGTAGTCACTGTCTGTCGCAAATTTCATTACAAAACCTAAGGGACTCGACCCCCAGCAACCACTGATAGTTCAGCTCCTCCCGGGAGAGATGTGAATGCTGGGGTCACTATGAGGTGCAGCTGTCTGTTCAACGCTGTTGGAAACAGCCCAGCTCAGTGTTTTCTGCCACTAGAGGGGGCAGTTTATCTTCAGTAACACTTGGAAAAACCCTGTGTGTTTTAGGATTTGGTGTCCTGTTGGTATGTAGTCTCTCTAAAAGATCTTTGCTTCCTATTCATCCTGTTCCTCCCCCCCCGCAACCCATCTCCCTCCCAAAAAAAGGGTAGAAAATTGTTGGGGGTCGGGGGTAAGAGAAATATATAAATAAATATCAGAAAATACAAAACTTTGTCTTTTGTTGGCCTACTCAACGAATTCTGACAACACAGGCAATTTCTATCGTTGAGGTGATACACGAGCCTGTCACAGGTGTCTGTTACAGCTGTTGACTTACTTTATATAAAATACATCACTTACTTCAGTGGATTAATATATCTTATGTGATTTGGTAATTAATTAATGTGGAAGACTGTAATGGCAATATCAAGATGCCCAGCTTCATGAAAAACTTGCCAACATGACTTTATTCTAGATTTATAACTTTTTTTTTTTTTTTAGTTCAGTATCATACTGGTCTGTTTCCTGGTGTAGAGTTTTGTGTGAAAACTTCAATAAAAATCTGTGCTGTGGAATTAATACTCTTTACAAAATCGACTATTTTGGAATTGCTATGAAAGAAATATCTTAAACTTGGCTTTTTAAGAAATGAATAGTAGTTTAGAATGATCAATCTCTGAAATTGCTACCTTCTTCCAAAGGAATTAATTCTGTTATATATTGACACTGATTGTCCCATAACATATAATCGGTGTTTCTTCAATTAAACTTCCATTAAATGCTTTGGAATTCTGTAAAGTGAGAATCTGAATGTGCTATAAACACATGTAAGTGTACTGAGCGGGCTTGGTGGTTGGGAAGAACTCTGTACTGATCTGGGATGTTTTCTTAATCCCATTCCTTGGATTGTTGGCTCCCTCTGTAGAAACTACTTCAAATTGCACTTTGATTTCCCTAGATTTTTTTTTATCACTGGTATGTGAGAAACAGAGATATTTAAAGTCTTGAGTCAGATGTACAGAAAGAATGATTTCTGGTTAGCTTCAGTCCTCCCTTTATATTTTTCTTTAATTTTTCTGCCTGCCCACCCTTCACCCAATTCCTTAGAATTACAGCACCAATGCAAATTATGTAGTGTTATATAAGTCAGCTCATGCAATTCTTGGTAACAGGCAATCCTGCATATAATTTCCAGAAATTAGGATTCTAAACTCTAGCAGAAATACTTTCTCCTTCTCTGGTGAAGCAATCTTTACATCTGTGTAAAAGTAAAATTAAAAATTGCAAGTGTTAGTTATACTGTATAATTTCATTTTGCATCCTACTATTAAGATATGAAATAAATAATGTGCACATTACTTATGCAGGGGTAAACAGATTGAATCAGTATTTTAAAATTGCACTTGTATATCAGTACAGTATTTTAAGTGAGCCTTCTTCCTCTGCTCATGTTATTTTATGTACGTACTGTATTAAAGTACAACTTTGCTCAGTAGCTTAATAGGGTCTGTTAGAAAATACTTTATTGTTTGGCAGCTCTTGGATATTACGGTTGATTCATTCCTGTATGACACAGTGCTTATTTGCTGTAAAATAGAGGAAAACTTATGATAATAGCTATGATTGGCAGATCAGAGCAAGGCTTATGTTTCTCCAGAGAACTTGGTTTTGTAGCCTGAGATGATTATCTCAGACTGTTGTGTGATACAACATTTCCATGCCAGTGAGAAGGAGGAGAGCTGGAGGGGAAAGAGAAGGATGGATGTCAAAGCTAGTGGATAATCCAAAATATTTTATGTATGTCGCACACGAGAAGCTAAAAACAAAAGGTCCAAAAACAGCTGCTAAAGGATTGAAACTTAATTTGCTTAAATCAAGTTATGGGTGTCAGATTCATTGTACATCTGTAGTCTTGCTCTCAATCTTACATATTAATTTTTCTTCTCTTACCTTCAATAGAGGGTTTTTAAGCAATGAAAATAAGTATTTTGTGTACCTGCACAAGCTGAGCTTGAGATGAGATACATCTGAGCAAGATGGGGGGCTGTGTGTATATTTTTGTAATGCAGAGTACAAACATCTTGCATATTCAGATTGCTTTGTTAACCAGTTATGTTATAATAGGTGAAGTTGCAAAACCCAGAGTGATAGTTTAATTATCTCGTCTCTAAATTAAGTTTTGTTTTATGTTCAGGGGTTTTTTTGTTTGTTTTTTAACATGTTGCTGTTATGATTATCTAAATGAATAATCTGGCCAATGCCAAAGAAAATAAAAATAGTCATTATTTAGTGTTCAGTATTTTTCTATAGTCCTAAGACTAGATGGAGAATTCAAACTTTCAGTGTTTTTTCATTTTAATGAAAAAAATTGACAGAAGACAATCTATAATTGAATTTTCAACTGTTAAATTTGTTTTTTCAATAATTTCCAGCTTTTGTGAACTCTTAAGTTTTTAAAAATGGAACTTATTGCTTGGTGACACCTGTACATGCATGTTCTGTTAAAGTTTATGAGGGATGTTGAGATCCTTGAGTGTGTTCAGAGAAGGGCGACAAGGATGGTGAAGGGGCTGGAACACAAGCCCTATGAGGAGTGACTGAGAAAGCTGGGGTTGTTCAGTCTGGAGAAGAGGAGGCTGAGGGGAGACCTTATTGCTCTCTACAACTGCCTGAAAGGGAGGTGTAGCCAGGTGGGTGTAGGTCTCTTCTCTCTGGCTGTATGTACATCTCTGATGTACTTGGTGGCATGACCTGGATATTAGGGTAGTGTGTTATAGGCAGGATGGTGTGTTGGTAGCAGGATGGCAACAGGTTAGGTAACAGGTTTGGCTAGGTTAGGTAATAGGTGATAGGTTGGACTTGATGACCTCTGTGGTCTTTTCCAACCTTAGTGATTCTGTGATTCTGATTCTATGTGTATTTATTTTATATTGTCTCTTCATAAATCCAAAACACAAGTAGTCAGGATATACAGTGATACCTTAATTATTCGCACTTCAAGTTCCGCTGCCTTGGATCTTCACCCTTTTTTTTCCCCTGCGGTGTTTCCAGGCCTGCACATGCGCAGTGCCTCTGCCGTGCCTGGGGGCAGCACTGGCACTCCCTGTAGGACAGGACTCACATACCCCCATGGGGCAGGGGGGGCAGCATTTCTTGCTTGCTGGGGACCACCCACACTTTGCTCTCTTATGAGTGTTGTGGAAGTTATGTGATGGGGAAGGTTTATAACATGCTGTTTATAGTCCCGCAGCACCGCGGCATAGCATGGTCCCGTTCTGTGGTGACAGGCGGCCCATGCCACAGTCCCGTGCCCACTCCGTAGCAGGACCTTGCAGCGGGAGGGTTAGGGGATAGAGGCAGTACTAAGTGTGGCAGCAGCAANTGGGACTGTGGGGGAGTGGGGGCTCAGTGGCTGTTCTCACTGCAGCCCTGGAGGAGGCTGCAGTCCTCCAGGGAGGACCCCAGTGTCCCTGGCCTCGGGTCAGCAAGGGTCAGGGCACTTGGAGTTTGGGAACCCTCAAGTTTGCAACAGTGTGCAACACCTCAGATCCCCTCATGGCGGTGGGTGGCATCGGTGTCAGAGGTTTTNGTATGTACATCTCTGATGTACTTGGTGGCATGACCTGGATATTAGGGTAGTGTGTTATAGGCAGGATGGTGTGTTGGTAGCAGGATGGCAACAGGTTAGGTAACAGGTTTGGCTAGGTTAGGTAATAGGTGATAGGTTGGACTTGATGACCTCTGTGGTCTTTTCCAACCTTAGTGATTCTGTGATTCTGATTCTATGTGTATTTATTTTATATTGTCTCTTCATAAATCCAAAACACAAGTAGTCAGGATATACAGTGATACCTTAATTATTCGCACTTCAAGTTCCGCTGCCTTGGATCTTCACCCTTTTTTTTCCCCTGCGGTGTTTCCAGGCCTGCACATGCGCAGTGCCTCTGCCGTGCCTGGGGGCAGCACTGGCACTCCCTGTAGGACAGGACTCACATACCCCCATGGGGCAGGGGGGGCAGCATTTCTTGCTTGCTGGGGACCACCCACACTTTGCTCTCTTATGAGTGTTGTGGAAGTTATGTGATGGGGAAAGTTTATAACATGCTGTTTATAGTCCCGCAGCACCGCGGCATAGCATGGTCCCGTTCTGTGGTGACAGGCGGCCCATGCCACAGTCCCGTGCCNCAGCATTTCTTGCTTGCTGGGGACCACCCACACTTTTGCTCTCTTATGAGTGTTGTGGAAGTTATGTGATGGGGAAAGTTTATAACATGCTGTTTATAGTCCCGCAGCACCGCGGCGTAGCATGGTCCCGTTCTGCGGTGACAGGCGGCCCATGCCACAGTCCTGTGCCCACTCCGTAGCAGGACCTTGCAGCGGGAGGGTTAGGGGATAGAGGCAGTACTAAGTGTGGCAGCAGCAAGGGTGCACTGTTCTGGTGAAACCCTAGCAAAGGCTGAGCACTGCCACTTTCGCCGGAGCACTTGAGCCTCGCCATTGACCCTGCATCTCCTCGCCTTTACACACTGTTCATTCCAGCCTTGCAACGTCTGGCTTCACTCTATGGGCTGCTGTGGCGCTTGGAAAAAGCCCTTGGTAGGGTTTCTCACAGCCTTGCCAGCATGNTAGAATGCTGCCTCCTCTGCTATGTTAGGGGAGGGCGTGGGGGAACAGGAGTCTGGCCTTTCTCTGCTGTGCCGGGGAGGGCACAGGGCAGCAGAAGCCTCCCACTGGTGCGGCAGCAGGAACACATCCCACTACTGCTCCATCCTGACACCCAGAATGGTGAGGGACTGTGATTGTGTACTGGCTGTCTACTCCAGCTTGGCGCACAGCATGGGGCCTGTCGAGGACAGTGGCAGTGGGGCACNCGTTTCATAGGCAGAATGTGGCTGTGAAGGTGAGATGTGACGGTGCTTCCCCTGACCTCTATGTGCTGGCACAAAGTGGCCTCGCCCCTGCCAGACTGCTCCTACCGTGCTTGCTTGCACCGCTGCCGTGATAGGGAAGCTTTATAACACTGTAACACTNTGTGCTGGGACGGGGCAGTGACAGGACATGTCCCTGCCGCCATGCATCAGGGGGAGGTGGTGTTCCGCTGGACGGGTCCATATGGCCATGACTGCTGCTACTGCACCTGGGACCAGCGGATGTATTGTAGCCTCTGCAGTTAAAAGGAAAAAAACTCTGACACCAACGCCATGCCCCACTGTGAGGGACCCTGGGGAGTTGCAGAGTTTTGGAAACTTAAGGGTTCCTGAACTCCAAGAGCCCTGGTGGCACAGACCTGCCCCGGCCCAGGGATGCTGGAGGCCTCCCTAGAGGACTGCAGCCTCCTCCCAGGCTGTTGGGCAGGCAGCCACCGAGCCTCCACTCCCCCACAGTCCCAAGGCTAGCAGCTGCTGAGCTTCTGCCCCCTTGCAGCCCTGGGGCAAACATGACACAGTGTTATAAAGCTTCCCCACTGTGGCGGCAGTGCAAGCATGCGCAGTGGGAGTGGCCGGGCAGCAGCAGCAGCGAAAGCAACAGTACGGTCAAAGGGAAGCCTACGGGTTCTCTGGGGGGGTCTCCCCAGTTGAAGAGGGCTCAGAAACAGTTCCCTTTGCTCTCTGTGCTGTGAGAGGCCGTGAGGAGGTGCCAAGAACTCTCCCCAGCATTCTGGGGTGGCAGGGGAGGTGGGTGTGGTTTATTTGCATATTCATGTGTCACCTGTGTTCGTGGATCAGGGGATTTGCGGCACCTGATAAGACTCTAACCCCTGAGATTCGCCTGATGTCCTGTTTGTTATGCTGTTGTGAAAAAAAGAAAAAAATAACATCAGATATTCTGTTTCCAAAGCAGTTAATGCGATATCACTCTCTTCACTAATTTGGCTTTAAAAATATCCTCATTTAGAGGGCCACTAATAAAACATAAAATAAGCTGTATAGTTTATTAGCAACTGAAAGAATAGATAAGTCTCTGTTGTCCAGTCAGTCTTTTCTGAGTTAAGCCTAACCCCAAGAGTACCAATTAGTGCTCAGTATACTGAATTCTGCTATTTTAAAGGTGATAATCTATCAGAGCAGATTAAATGTCTTGTGTGAAAATAATTTAGTAGCTGTCCATTAATTGCATTCCTTTCATAGAACTGTAGAAAGAGACCTCAAGAGATCATTCACTTTCATTTCCCTAATCCAGCTAGAGATGCATCTTTGTTATTCCTGGCAGATATTTATCTAGCCTCCTCTAAAGGTCTTTGGAAATAGATGTCATGTGGAGACAGTACAATCTTACTACATAATCTCCAATGGTGTGCTGCTTTGTTCCCACGGAAAAGTTTGCTTTCAGGATGAAACACAGGACTATTGCTCCCAAGTCAGCTAATCAGTGGAGAAAGAGCAGTGAAGAGGGAGTTGGATAGATTACGGAATGTGTAGGAATGGAATGGAGAAAAAAGGCGATGGTTCTAACCTGAGGAGTCAGGAACAGTGCAGGACAAGGCTGTGTGCAAGGAAAAGTGTGTAATTATTTTTGCTAGAGTAAGATTCTGTGCACCTCGACACCCATGCAGGCAAGAACAGAACATGCTCATTCCTGTAGCATGAGGAAAATACTGAGACTTCAGCCATTTGAGTGGATTGATAGAATAGATCACTTCAGGTTGAGTATCTGATTTAATGAAGACATCCAGAACCCCCTGCTTAGTACTCTGTGTGTGTGTGTCCAGTATGGAAGTTCAGTTTTACCTTTGCAGGGAGGTAAGTTTCTTTTGCTTTCCTATTGCTCATGAATAGCACTGAAGACTTGCCAGGGAGTATCTTCTGATCTACGTACTTACACAGCTCAATAATCGTGGTATCATGTAATCATCTCTGAGACATGTAAATTGATTTGTACTTGAAGCTTTGTACTAGATAAGATTGTAATTGTATGGATTTGTGGCCAAAGCAAACAAGGAATGTAGCTGGCTCTGAATTGCATGGGAAACTTGCTGCAAATTCAGAAGCTGTGTGCCTGAATGATGGAGCCATCTGCTTCTTCTGGAGGGGGTCTCCTGTCCTGGTGCTGTTGTGACTGCGTTTGATCAGATGACCTTGCTTTACAAGGAGTGGAAACAGCAGCTGACACACACTGCAGCTTCTGTCCCCAGACCAGTGATCACAGATGGAGCACAGCTGCTGTAAGGGAGTCACTGGTACCTTCTGGTCACGGAATCAGCTGATGCAGTTGCAGCTGCAGATGCCAGTGTCCCTGCTGAGCAGCTGAAACACATGGGCATTATACATGCTAGCGCAGGTGTGTGTGGGATGGGATGGAGAGAAACTCTCTGTGCCAGTTAAGCATCATAACCATCCTGCACCTGGTATGTGTGTCCTGGCCTGGCCTTTTCATTTTAGCTGATGTAGCTGGCTCTGATTGTGAGGGAAGTAACAACAGAGCTACAATGATAATATAAAGATATTAATTAAATTTAGTTACTGATTTCTAATACCTGCTTTAGTAAACCTGAATACACACACATTCTCCTATTTTATTTGTCTTTGATTTGGGCCAGCAGGATGTGTTAGGTCTAGAATTGCACTATCAAAGACAGGAAGACAGAATTACAGTCTTCTAGTGTGTGGGAAAAAGTATTTTGGGAAATGTAGTATTAGAGCAAAAATACGTTGAGTGCTTTAAGTTGGAAGTGAATATTTAAACAAGATATGGAACTACAGTAGTTAACACTGTGCTTTTAAGCTGTAGTGACACATTTTCTTACAGATCTGGTGTAAACTGAGATGAGCCACTCCAGTGTGCTCCTGAACTAACTTAAGGAACTTCTAAACTGGGCGATTCAAGCTAACATTTCTAGCATTCAGTAGCAGGGATACACGTCTGTTTGCATCAGTGAATAAACCCACCATTCCCATCTGTTGACATTATCCTGCAGAGTTCTCTTGAATTCGAAGAAAAAAGAAAAAAGCTTTGGGTTAGTATTCTAGCAGCAATTATGAGACTGTTTAGAAACAGCAGCCTTGTCAAAACCTTGCAGTGTGTGAATATCCCAATTCACAGCAAAGAGAAAACCATGCCATCACAGTTGTCCAATTACATTAGTGGTTGATATAACTTAGGGGAGTCTTTCCTAAGCTGGAAGGATGTGCCTGTGTCAAGGGTTTGATGTTGAACTGTTAAACTTCGTGGCTGTTAATTTACTGTCTCTACTTGGAGAAAAACACCCTGCAAAAGTCTTTAAAAACAGTACTATATTTCTCCATTCCTGTTGTACTGATTATTTCAGATGGCAATTACTACTCAACAGCCTTTTCCCTCTTTATTTGATTTATCTTGGCTCTGCCATAAATGCCTACTGTGAGTAAAGGTTACCATTCTGGTACTGGAAAGTATTAAATGGTTGGTTTTCTAAGGAAATAGGACATCAGGTAAATAGAAGATAAAAACATAACGGGATTTGATAAAAAATACTAGAGGGGGGAATAAGCAGGCCTAAAATATGGAGAATACAATTATTTGGATTTATATTTGGGAGGAGGAGGAGGTTTTGGCGTTGTCTCTTGGGGTTTGGGGTTTTTATTTTAACGCATGTATACACTGACAAGACACTGACTCATTTTCTACCTAAAAAACAAGTAAAAAGTATTTTTGACCTTTAGTGAATATATTAGAAGGTTTCAGCCTTGGAATAAACTTGCATTGCAGATCTGGTAATATTAACAAGTTGCGCAGTCTTACGCGTTACTTTGTTCAGTATTGTTTTCACACAGTTCTTTATATGTGCAGTTGCTCTTTTAAAAATCTTTTCTAGGACATTTTTTCCACCAAGATTCCTGTGTGCTTAAAATGCTGACTGCTCAAAAAACTGATAAGAAGTGGAAGTACCCTACTTACCTGTTTTACAGTTGCTCCAGCAGTATCACTACAAGTGATGTGAGTGATGAGCATCTTAAAGGGAAGATACTGCCACTGGATGGTGCTATTGTTATATTAGTTAACCTATGTTCCATGATAATGTGGACAGCACGGAATCTCCACCCCTATCCTCACAAAAGGTTTTGTAAAGATCTACTGAGAATCCTGTGCATACAGGTCACAGTACCAATAGTAAAACAGTCATTCTGTAACTTTTACCTTCACAAAGGTAATTCTGTCTGGTGAGGTCTGTATTTGGGCTTTGCAGGTAAATGTTTACTACAGGTTTGGATGAGGGCCTGCTGTTCAGTAATACTGCAGTTGTTTTTATGGAAGGTGATGTTCTTGAGGAATGGGATATATTTGAGCCAATCAGCTCTGTGAGATCTGCATATTCATAACACATCTAATTATCCAGAAAGAGATGCTGAGTTACTGAAATTGTCACTTTGAACGGTTTCCTAACGAGGGGACTGTCTTTTAAAACGGCAGGGGTTACATAGTTAGCTACCTATTACATTACAAAAAAAAAAGTTTTGACTGTTTTATGCAAATATACTGCATTACCGTGTATAAATGAGACGGTAAATCAGCTTTTGAAAGCCCTTCATGTATTTTTGAGGGTGGAGAAAATGAATTCTTCTTAAAAATTTGCATTTCAAGAAGTAAATAACTACTTGAAAAGGTGTGCCTTCTTCTAAAGGTTGCAGTTTGATAAGCCAGAGATTTGAGTGTTAAAATGACTTTAGGAATTTTTGAAATTTCTCTTGGAATATGCTGTGAACAGTTGAAAATATACTCCAATTTTCTTAGGAGCTGATTTAAAAATTATTTCTTTTTTTGTACTTGCTCTTTCTCCCTTTCATATTTTGATATGTTTGGAACAATTGGAGTAAATTTTTCTAAGAGAAAGAGGAGAGGAAGCGGATAAGATCCTCAGAACCCCAGTAAACTATTCTTGTTGTCAGTCTTGTCTTCAGAACAAATTGAGACTTAGCAAGACACGATCTTGTGTATTTGTAGCCCGTCTCTTTTACCAATTGAGCTGTGTCTGTCTTTTAGTAGCTCCTAAGCTCAGTGTCAGAACCATGTTTGACAGGGCAGAGAAAATATGTAAGGATGATAAGTTATTGGAGTTCTCAAGCAAGTTAGTGGCTTGATAAAGAAGAGAGTCATGTGGAGGGAAAGGTGAGTAGAACACAGACATTTTTTCTCCCAGCAGCATTGTGCCTGATGGGCTGGAACAGCCTGTGAGTACTGCCCAGTCAGCCTTGATGCAGGGAACCACAAATGTGCAGGTCCTCCCTTTTTGCCATCCAAACAGTGGAGTTGGAGGAGGTTGGAGAAGAATGAGGTTGAGAGGATACCGTGAAGGCACTTCAGGAACATAACAGAGAATTAAGACAGAAACACAGAGTATGTATTGTTAAGAAACCAGGCTTCATTAGCAGAAGCAGTTTTACCTTCAGCAAGTATATCTTTAGGAGGCTACTTCTTGGATATGCTCGTTACCAGTTGAAATCAGAAGCTGTTTGCTTCCTCCATCTGCACCTGGAAGACCTTTGTTTGTGCTACATCTGTTCTGAAGTTCTAATTTTCATTTTTTTACCTGAACTTTCTAAGATAAAAGGAGCTACCTGCCTTTCCTCCCCTGCCTTTTTGTAATTTTCTTTTTGTTGTCAGACAACCTGTTCCAAAGCCTCTGTTCTAACAGACGTGGATTTCACTCTGCTTCTTTTGGTGCAGTAATTTCATATGCTCAATGGTAATTTTTCTCCTGTGTCAGCCTGTTAACTCTTTTCCAGTGTTTATTTTACTTTATATTGCAGCTGTTAGCCCCATCTAGCACAGACATATTCCGTGTCAACTTAAACTTTTGAGATGACTCTTGCATTGAGGGTTGAGAAGATGAAGATATTTAAATCTAGTTGAAAATCCCCTTTTATGTTTAAATATTTTAATAGAATATGTAGCTCTTAGCACTTCATACAAGCAAATGGATAGTTAGAACCTGTTTTGTTTTCTTTTTTGATTTCCACTCAGCTGAAGTTGCTCAAAATCTAATAACAATCTTATTGCATGTAAAGGCACAGCCATGCAAGCTGCATGACTCCTTTTAGTGTGATATATTTTTATTTCTTCACTTTTTGAATACCTGAGGATGATGTGTTTCAGAAATTAAAAATGGAAATATCCCACTTCCTAGGACAAACTGAAATCATCTGCAGGGTTAAATACCTACAAGAATCTGTGTTCTTGTAACTGAGGGTAGGAAGCCTTCTAAGGGTGTTTATTGGACAGTGTCGTGTCTTTACAAGTTGTTAATGAAATAATATGTCACTTAACAGTGGAAGAAAAAGCTGACATTATGCATCTTTCTAGGCTTTTTCAAATTCTTCATGTTTTACTCCGGGCTCAAAAATGAATAGACCATACAAAAAAGTTTCAATAATTGGAATGAAACTTCTGAGTCACTATAGTTAAGTACATGTTTCCAGGTACACCTCAGTTTATCAAGGTTTTTCTTCTTGATTATTTGGTCTGCATGTGAAAGAGTGATTATATTCTATTATGTGACTACTGCTATGGCCTCTAGCTTCTCTGTGAAATAAGGATGCAGAATTGTCTTGTTTGAAGGAGTATGAAATCCTAGGTACATTCCCACATTGAAGTCTCATGCGGAGTGTGTCATAGGTCTCTCTTAAAATCTTATTAATAGAGATTTGTGTTTTGAGTGTTATGAAGTAACATATCACATGTTTTAGTCAGTGTGATTGTCAATATAGATAATGTTCAACAACCAAGATGTAGTAGTAACATAATTTTTTTTAACTTCTAATGTACAGTAGTCATAATAGATTTTATAGAAAAGATATGGTTTGAGAACATCCAGCTTCATTTGATAAATAGACAATTCTCTAAAGATACCGTCTGTTCAAGCCTCATGTTTCTGTGTCGAGTATCTTTGCAGTGTAGCTTCACAAATCTTCACTGATACTAGTAGTCCCTTCTCCAGTATTTTTTCCAGTTTTCTGTTTATTTCAATATTTCTTTACCAACTGTCATTTCTTTTTTCCCTGGTACCAATCTCTTAAATCAGTTAGAAGTCAGGTCTATATGTTAGTGTCCTGTGTCACCTCTTTGGACACTCTTGTGTCTTGGGATATTATTCTAAAGCTCTATCTTGTAAGAATCCTTAATAAGTGCATTTAAAAGAGCACGAAACCTGGTCTTTTATACTGCTCCTCTGGTTGGGTTTTTTTGTTTGGTTTGGGGTTTTTTTTGTCTGTGGTGGGTTTTTTGTTTGTTTGTTTGGGTGTTTTTTTGGTTTTTTTTTAATAATTTATCCTGGTTTCTTCACCTATTCTCCATATACCACTTGTGTTAAATCAGTAAATTGGCTTTCATTTGTTACTTTGTTGTTCCACTCTTTCCAAAAGATGGGATGCTAAAGTTGTTCTGTTTCAGTCATACTGGGCCTGGTCCTGTCTGTGAGAGCTCTGCCCTTCACTGTGGGGAGACACATACACAAGTAGAAGAGGAGTGTGAAAATCTTGGCGTTGTCCCAGGAACAAACAGCTTGCCTCTTCTGCCGTAAAAACTTGAGTGTTAAAGATGTGGTCCCAGACCTGACAACAGCCTTGATAGGGAGAAAATGCAGTGTTGGAGAGTGGCGTTTAGTACAAAAGGGAAACCAACCAAGATTAAACCAGTCTGGGAGTTTAAGGCATGCAGAGTGATCATCAAAAGATGAAACATGCTGAAATTGGCAAGCTTGCTTGGATGAAGGACTGAAAATCTTGCAAGCAGTGTCTCAACAATTACGAAACCAACTATTTTTCCTAAAGTCCTTAATAAACTGAGGAGGGGAAGGCACATGCAGATGTTGAATTTTTTTTTTAAATCCTCAAAGTCACAATGAGAGGGAACAGAGTAGGTAAATTTCTCATATTACATCATGAGTTGTTTCTGAGTACTTGGCATTATTTGAAACAACTTCATTGAAGTGGATAAACTTTGATCCTAATGAAGAACATTTGATCATATTAAGTGCAGACTAGTGTTTATCTTGAAGAAATGTTTGCAAGTATTATATGTATGTCTAAACAATCTAAAATTGGTATATTTAGTGTGTATGTTGATATGCAAATTTCTTTTGGCCCAGTCATGTATTTGCTGCTTTCTGAATTGTGCTGGATGTTTCAGTTTCTCCTAGAAGAATTCATAGGGACCTGCTTTTTCTTCCCACCCTTTCCTCATGCAAACGTAGGTTTGGAATGAGGCTGTATAGCTTTGCCTTAAAGGATGCAAAGTACTGTCAGCCTAAACCTTTCTGATGCTGGTAGAATGGCAGTCATTTCCTCCAATGTGGGATTTAAAGATGAGAGAAAAATTAGGACTGAACTTGAATGCACATACTGGCTGTTAGTAATGGTTGCTTGTTAGTTTAGGGACGTTTTCATACAGTTAAGATTTTAGAAGAAGTTTGGTCTTCATAAACTGGATCTGGAGTAGTAATAGCTGGTTGCTCTTCTTTTTACAGTTCAAGATACGTTCTACTTTTAGCCTTAGCACAAACTGTTTTAATAGAGACTAATTTCACTGCAAGAATTTTTTGGTATCATTTGTTTTTTTAATTTAATTTGCAATACTTAGAGTAATTGCTGCTTGCAAAATCAATTAAGTAGAACGAAGTTTGTAGCTATTAAATAGCAGTAAAACATGGGAAAAAATGTTGGGAGTAGCAAAAGGAAGAAATGGAATACGCAGTTGTGTGTTTGTACAACAATTTTTACTGTGAGTGAAATTAGCAGCCTTGTTTGGGAATTGCCACTCTCCTAACTCTTGACATACAGGAGAGAAAGTGATGTGAATTTTAACAGAAGGGAGGAGGAACTTATTAGATGATTAGATTAGAACTTATTGTCCTCTCTGGGATTTACTTTTTATTTTCATCTTCTTGTTATTTACTTTGAAGCCTGTTAATTCATATTTCAGCTTTCTTGTACTGATAGGCTGATAATCTGTTTCTTAGGTCTTGGTTTTGTGAATTCTATTTTGAAGTTAGACTTGAGCATCTGGACTGAGGCCTGATTCTCTGGTGTATAGGATTTGAAATATTTAGGATTACTATTTGTGAGCCTGAAATGGTTTTGATTTTTTTTTGTACATCTACCATACCCTGAGTTATCAGTCAGCTGGAATTTCTGGTGAGTATTGTTGTCATATCACTGTTGAGTGAGAAAGAAATCAGTTCTATTCTTAAACCACTGGCAAAAGTACCAACATGTATCAAATTGTCAGCAGACCAAGCATGAAAAAGCTGACCTATTTCTGTGGATGAGAGAACCTTGGTAGTACATTTGGTTCACTGTGGTGAACAGCAGCACTTTGACCTTTTATGTGCTTCACGTGGGTTAAATTTCAGAGGATTTTGGTGGTAGAGGCTCATGTTGTCTTATTGGTTTGTTGGGGTTTTTTTCCTTAATCTTTATAGCTGAGTGTTCTTAACTTGTTTGAATTCCTGTGATAGTCATGGTGTGGTCGTTGTGAAATTTATTTGTTAGCCTTTCAGAGGAAGGACGTGCATGCTTATTGTGAATTACATGCATCGAATTGATTTGAAATTGGACCATTAGTTACATTGATTTAAAGTGCCAGAAAATTGATCTAAATTTCATAATTTAAGAATGAAACTAGTTTCTCTTACTTACGGGGGGATGATTTATTTAGAGACGAAGTGGAACATGAGTACATGTATAAAAAAGTAGATAATGGAGAGACAGCAGTGCTGGGAAAGAAGTTTGATTTTTAATAGGTTAAAATGTAATCATTCCCTGAACAAACATACATGAATATTTCTGGATTTCTTGTTACAATGTGTCTTCACATACTGTTGCATTTCTAACAATTGGATTTCTTTCCTTATTAGTCTACTTTGAGGATTAGGTTGGCAAGTGTTGTGTCTATTTATTATAACCTTCTAAATAAAAGAAGATTCCAGTTTTAAAGAATGAGATGCTATGTTAGCATAATAAATTCAGAAGATGCTGATTAGGAAATCTCAGAAGTTAAGTATATTGGAAAGTTTAAAAAGGTGTCAGATAGTGAAATTACCCTGACAAGCAATAGTTGAGGGAGGTGTGTGAAAGTAAAATTTGAACTGTTTTTGTTTCTAGACCTTTACACCTTGATCTCGGTAAACTGTTAATCCTGTGGCTTGTTTTGTGGACCCAGCAAATACCATTGGGCCATGTTGAAATGTGTGTTGTTTGTGTTTTGAATCAAATAAAGTGAAATTGCACAAAGTTGGAGTATAACAGTCTCAAAGCAATGTAAATAGGAGATTATCAAGTGTAGATGACATTGACAAATACTGTTATGTTCTAGAAGATTTTTATCACTTCAGGTAGTTAATTCTCTTACCTCACATAATGAATTAATAGCAAAAAGCATAGTCATTCATTCCTGTAAATTGTCACCTCTGATCTACAGGGTCCTCTTACACTTTAAACATTTTTTTTGTACAGCTGAATTTGTATGTCTTGGTACAGAGCTTTTTGTTATTTGTCTTAGATTCTTAATGCTGCCAAGAACAGCCCCAGATTTGTGAATGTACACTTTGTTAGAGGGCACTCAGGCTTTAGTTGGTACTATGCCTTACTGGGCCTGGAGGTTCCTAGGGCTGGGCTGCCTGGAGATGCATGGAATAGTATCTGTCAGTGATGTTTATGGGAATTGTGAGGGGAGCCTGAGAACTGCCTAATTCTGCTGAATATCCTGTGGGGTGGGACAGTCCCGTGGGATGGCAGAGGGGCTCTGCGCAGGCGCACGTGGGAAAACACCGCGAAGAAAGGAGGGAAGACTGTAGTGTCTTTGCTGGAAAAAACACCGTGAGGATGTGAGGTAATGCAACTTGAAGTGTGAAGTAGTGAGGGATTACTGTAGTAGGTACAGAGATAGTGAATTTATTTCTGATAATAAAAAAATGCTGTAGTTATCAATTATAGTAGGCAAATAGGTTAGTTATATTAAAAACATTTTGATGTTTGTTTAGATACTTTGAGAAAGATGGCAAGTGTTTAGATATAGTAGTGGTAAGATATTTTAATGTTGGTAGTGAGTAAAGCAAGCGTTGGGAGATGGAGAGTGGAGAAGACCTAAGTTTAAAGCTTTGATTAAAGTTAATAAAACTTTTTTTGACTCTTGTTTTTTGTTAGCTTACAATAAGAAAAGCATTAAGGTTTTACCTCTTAAAATAATTTTTTATTTTTATCTATGGGGTTGCCCACTGGCTGCTTCACTTTTCCTGCTTGATGTTCATTTAAATACATTAGAAAATTATTTTAAAAAATAAAATGTTTCTACTTGTTGCTCAATTTGTTAACAGCCAAGAAGGTAAAAATGACTTAAAGAATTTTTTTTTAATGTAATAAATGCATCTTAAAAAAAATTGCATTCTGAGTTTCACTGTAAGTCGTACCAGTAATGGACATCATAGAGGGACCTGACCTGGGAGATTATTATATCTTTGTTGTTAGCATGCAAGATAATGAACGTAATTACTGTGGCAATGTACTCAGGGGAATGTGCAGTTTCCCCCTCTGTCTAGACTGGAGTTACCATCTAAAGGAGTATTAAGCAAATGTGGATGAGGTCTGGTAGCTGAGTTGCTGCTACTTATTTCCCTGTGCTTCTTTAGTAAGTGCATATGCTTTGTACACTTTAACCTTAGAGGTGTTCTGGTTTTTTGGGGCGGGTTTTTCTTTGTGGTTTTTTTGAAACTTTTCAGAGCACTGATCATCCTTCTGTTCTCAGTCTGGTGATTTTCTGTACAGAGTAAAAGGGTTTGATGTTTAATTGTAGTAGCTTTGTAGAGGTACCCTCTTCTATTAGGATGATCTATTATAGTAAATTAGTATGAACACTCTAATTGCTTAGGAAATCCAGGGTAAAAGGTTAATCAGCAATTTAACTTTCTTTAAAGACTTGGCTTGTTATGACTTAAATGTCTTAAAGAACTTCTCAAGGCATTAGTTTGTGTGCCTCTCTAATCTGTGAGGCTGTCCACCTGATCTTAACTTAAGCTTTCTTGATGAACCGATTTTCTGTTTTATATTATGATAACATAAATTATCTGTAATAAGCCATCCTAATTAATGTTGGTAAATCTACAGCTCTACTCCAATTACACACTAATCAATTATACACTAATTTAATTCTACTTAGCTTGATACAGTGCATCATTAATCAGGTTCAGATTTAATACAACAGATTTACTGTATTAACCAAAAAATTGGTGCATTCAAGTAGGGGGAGATAAAGGAAGTCACTAGGCCAAACAGTGTATGCAAATACTTTCTTATCAATAATGTGTTACAAAATATTTCATTTTTCCTAGGGGAAGTATAACTAGTTCTTTCTTTGTGAACAGATTATTCCTATGAGCAGAAACAACCGATAATATAATACATTTAATAAGATCATGATGGTTGTTCTGAACGCTATACCCAATTATCTAATATAGGCAATTGCCTCACTTCTAATGTTATTTAAATGATTAGTTATAAATCAAATGTATAAATTCTGCTCACACTTTTAAAGGCTTTACCCATCTATAACTCTTCATAGGAGTTTAACGTATCTGCTGCCCTTTGCAGTGAATTCCATGTGCAGAAGGGCTGTTTGCATGCTGTCTTTTCCCTCTCCCTGCAAGGTCTAGGAAGGACTGAAATCTGCCACCTGGAAACTCTCTAGAGGTTTGAGTTGCAGGGTGCAGTTACTTTGAAGAGTGCAGATGCTGCACAGAGCTAACGTGGTTTCGAAATGAGCTCCTAAATAAAGACATTAGCGAGACAAATTAAAAATGTCTTTAAAAAAATCAAGACACAGTTCAGCTAAACAGAAGAAAACAAGGTCAGCAGATGAACTCAACCCCCCCGCCCCGATTCTTCTCAGGAATACTTTGGTATGACTAAAAATGGGTTGATAAGGAATAAGGAACTTGAGCGGTTCATTCATGAAATAGAGGGAAAAGAAGAAAGTATGATAAGTTCTTGAAAACAGCAATAACGTGTGGATAATGGTTGCTATCTGCAGGCCTGCTGTTATGGATAACATGCATCTTTACGAACATAGAGATCTGGAAGAGTACTCTTTCTGATTCTGCCTGTTCAATAAAAAAAACCAAACATGACCAGCATGTATTTTCTTTTGCTATATAAATTTTTGATCTGTCCATGTTCAAGGTTTCTGCTGATAAAATGCATATATTAAATACAGATGGTTTGTAACAAGGGCCTGGGAAAATACAGTTGCTTGTCTTTCAGAGCCTTAGTTTGAGGTTTGTGTGTGATGCCTTGATTGTCATTGCCGTTGCAGTTAGATTCCTGTCCTAAAACTACAAAGCATGTTAAAATTGTCCTGCATTGAGATGATCAGCAGCTTCAGTTCATTTTTCCAGGAGATTTGGAGGTCAACCTTTTAGAGTTCTTCGATTTGCAAAGGCTTGATTTAGCTTAATAATCTTTGCCAGCCAAACTTGATTCCTCTGTTGGAGGATCCAAAACTGAGCCAAGGAGGCACAAAAAGGTCTTCGAAACTTCTCTGAATATTAAATGTTTCGTGTCTTATGGATTAATCTTCGTCCAGTGATACCTTGTGTTTACGTTTTGGGGAAATACTTGTCCTTTCTACAAGTTAAGCTGACAAATGTCTATTTAAATAGCAGTTCCAATAACAAAGTGATGATTGTATATTAAACACAAGAGTTCACTTTTTGGATGCGTCTAATCATCATCTTTGAAAGATGCTGCTGAAAAGCTAATAATTCTGTCTTCATGAGTGGTATATAATGGAAGGTGTAGGCCCACAGACTGAACAGGGAGATGAAGTAGAAAGCAACACACAAGATTAAGCCCAAGTCTTAGTCCCATCTTTTCCTCACTGTTTGACTTGGAACTCCAGTGATTTTAACATAAAAATTTTGTGCATCATGAATACATCTTGGTGCATTTTGTGTAGGTCTCCTCTGGGTACACATTTTGCATTGTGTTATAATTTGAAATGTTAGCAGTAATATTTTATTATTTTGCAATAATACTAGTAGTATTAATTAGGGGGTTTTATTAATGAGGTGATAATTTATTGTGGTAAATTACGTCCACAGTATATAACTAGTTGTTTCAGGAGTTTGTTTTCTTAAAAAACATGTGCACATGCATAATTTGCACTGATCTGCTTAGATATATTCCCCTGTGTATGACAATTTTCTGTATAGCATTCCAGTGGCTCTCACTGCAAAGTCATGGAAAAGTAGCAAGTGATACATCATTTCCACAGTAGGAGTTCAGATTTGGGGGATATAAAGGCAGTAGGTAAGTCCTGATCTATGTTGCCTTCCGATCACCTATGTTTATGCAGTAAAAAAGGGTTTCTGCTTATATACCTGGTTCTGTAGGGACATAAAACTTTTCACAAAGGTGTCTTAGAGTTATGAATTGCCTTTGTGACTGATGGCTTAAAGTCTTATATTTTCAAAACAAGTGTTTCTAAACATAGGAAGAATGTGATTGTTGCAAAATTTTCCTTACGTTTTCAAGTATTTTGTATTCATGTACATTGTTTGTAATGGACTTCTATTTTTAGCTTAACATGATAACTTCTCTCTATAGTGAATGAGGACCTATTAATAAAAATATTTCATAGAATTTTTTTTAAATGGAGAGTGTCCTCAACAATCATGGAAAGATAATTCAACTGTTAGGAAAAGTTATTTTTTATAAATAAATACTTACTTGCACCATAAATATGTTTTAAGAGGAGTATAAATGTTCCAGATGTTCCCAGTGTTCACAATTGACCACAATTGCATATCACTACTAAATTGTCTCCCTCAAAAGCGAGTTCTACACGTATAGTTGTGCCTTCCAGTATGGCCCAAAGCCAGTGCAGGCACTTGTAATAACCCAGAGGAAGATATCAGGGACATGAGACCATGAGCTGACAGTGCTCTGGTTCTAGACCAGTTAAACTGCAATCTGTTGTTATATAGAGATAGGTATTTAAACTATAGGCAAAAATATTTATTATACTATATAAAATGCATTTTTTATGTAGGCACACATACATACGATGTGCTTTGTATAGAAGCACATACACACACTTTTTCCTGAGAATTGAGTGAAATTTTGAGCTTTAGTATTACTTTTGTTTTTGTTACTTTATGAGTTAAAAATCAATAAAGGCATTTTTGGAGGCCATATTTGTTACTTCTATATCAACTTCTTAGATGTTATTGAAGGGTGACATCTCTCAGTATTGTTTAGTTATTAGAATGCAGGCTTTAAACACAACTTGCATTTGGCTCTGTATTGACATTAGTAGTTAATAATGTATGGTTTTTGTTAAAGCACTGTTGAAAAAATATCTTATTGAGCTATTTGTGGTGTTTTTAAAAAAGATGTTTAAGATTTCACATGCAATTTAACAGATCACAGATGAAACTGTAAATTAATACCTCATGAGCTTTACTGACTGCAGGGCATTGTTTGTGATTCAAAGCTGCTTTGTTCCTACTCACTAGAAAAAGACCCTGTTCAAGCAAACAAATTAGAGTTCACCATGATATCAAACTTCTTACTGAAACTGAAAACGGCTTTTGAATTTATTATTTGACAGTGATTCTTATAATAACCTGCTTAGAATATATTTTTTAAAGCCTAGCTTTGAGTATTTAGATAAGATCTATAAAATTAGTTTAATTGCTGGTCTTAATTCACCTTGCTTGAAATTTTGTATTCCAAGAATTACATGGCATACAAAGTGAGAAAACATTAAGTTGCATCAATTCAGCTTGTTCTTTGATAAGATGCACTTCCACTCCTACTGATTTGTGGTAGTCTTGATACAAATAACAGTTCTATTACAGGGAACTTTCAGGCATATTTTATATGTAAAGTTTAATATTGTCAGTATTACTGGTCATTCTTAGCTAGAGAGAGTTAGGATGTATATGTTTGTTGTCAACTTTCGTTTTGTATTCTCTAATTTTAGAAAGCATTTGGAGGGAGGTTTGGGCATAAGGGACAAATGTGGTTTTTTTGTGAGTGATTTATCGTGCTGTCATTAGTGTAATACTCCATCCAAGTATTCTCAATAATGTAATGGTGAGCAAGGCTGATTAAAACAGCTGAAATGACTCACGTTCCTCTGCTTGATATTATGTAAGAACATAGTTGTGGTCACATCCAGTCAGTTCAAAGGCTTAATTACTAGTACATATTTGAGACTGGAAGAAAGGACTGTGAAATATAGCAAGCATTCCTGAGTATTTGTGTTGAAGAGTCATTGTTCAACTGTCCACATGGTTTCTAGACATTTCTCAATTAAACTCAATTTTTTCAATCTTTTCCTAAGAGTTGATTTGTAAAGCAGATGCTGTTATCAAATTAGTGGTCACTGGGAGACGGTTAACATGGTACTTATGCGTGGGTACTTTGTTCCAGCAGCTTTACAGACATAGAAATTAACCTTCACTGGTCTGTGGCTGCTGACTTCTCACATGCAATTTTGTGTCAAGAAGCAGGTCCGAGTGAACCTCATGAGGTTCAGCAAGGCCAGATGCAAGCAAGGTGCTGCACCTGGGACAGGGCAACCCCTGGTGTCAACACAGGCTGGGGAATGGAGGGATTGAGAGCAGCCCGGACAAGAAGGACTTGTCCGGCTGAACAGGAGCCAGGGATGGTGCAGACACAGCCCAGCAGGCCAACAGCATCCTGGGCTGCACCTAAAGACATGTAGCCAGCAGGTCAAGGTGGGGGGTTCTGCCCTCACCTGGAGTACTGCATCCAGCTCTGGGAAAGGCATGAACTTGTTGGAGCAAGAGCAGGGCCCCATCCTTTGAAATACTCAAGGTCAGGTTGGACAGGGCTCTGAGCAACCTGATTTCGTTCAAGATGTCTGTAGTTATTGCAGGGGAGTTGGACTAGTTAACCTTTAAAGTTTCCTTCTAACCTAGACTATTCCATGATTTCACGGTCCATAATGCATTTCTGTACTTCATAAAGAGAGATTAATTTTTTTTTGCAGGCCTAAGGGTAAGAAGGTAAGTTTCTTCCTCTTTCATTCCAGCCTTCTTGGGAGCAGAGATAAATTCTTGAATGCACATCTTCTGTGACAAAATGCTGTTTTTTCAGAAACACTGTTCAGCAGAAGAGCTGGTGGAATTCTGTGCCACCTGACAGCTGGCCATAAGCTTCTTAAAAACAGCACAAAGACTAATATGGGGTGTGGCACTAAACATGTCTTGTTAGTGTTGTAAGGGCAGGGTGTATACAGACAGGGGAAGTCAAAATAACCTGTTTTTCAGGTTAATGTCATATTTGTGTCCAGTGTTTGTATTTTACCTTTCAATCTATGAATTGTTGTTGTGCTGTGGAATTAGCCTTTCTAGTGCTGCTTGGAGCATTGCTTCTTGAGAAGATTTATGCAGTACTATCCCCTTGCAGCATTTCTGTAAGTTGTGATTTTTTTTTTGTTTGTTTGATTGGTGCCTCCCCCACCTCCCCAGTTCATTGCATATGTTAATTCCCCTCCTCCCCCCTCCAAAGGTGACCCTCTGAGATTGTGCCTATGGAGCGAAGAGATGGTCTGAATTGTCATAGGCCGTGGGATGAGTTATTTTTAGCTGTTGGCATTTCAGGCTGGAACACTTCATTCTGTCGTGCTTGTTAATGAGTCATCTGGAGAAAATGGGCTTCTTGCTTTCAGAGAAGGTCTGTAGCAAATAATAATAGGCTAATCTCTGCAGGAGATATTCTGTCAAGTAACTAAAAGTTCATCTAGAAAATGTGTTGAAATGGAGCCTAATCTCCTTGTAAGAATAAGCACGCACTCACTGTTATTATTATTGTATTGTCATGTATATGAAAATCTCATGAACTGGAAGACTTATGAGGAACCTGGTAATGGTATAACAGTGAAAGATTTTTGAGAAAGAAGGTTAATTGAAGACAGTCACCTTTTAGAAATAAGAGAAATATATAGTTGCTTCCTAATTCAGAACATCATGCACTTTCTAAAATCTGAATGTGTTACCTAGTTCTAGAGGAATCTCCTGAAAAGATTCCTAAGTAGATGAACCCTATATAAAGCTTGTGTCCTTTAGAAAACCCCAAACTCATTAAAGTTGTGTATTAATTTTAAGGATTAACCAGCATTTTTGCTTTGGTTCCTACTGAAGACTTTTTTTTTTTTTTTTTTAAATTTTCTGTGTCTCTGCTTCAACCTCTTCCCTCAAGGTTTGAAGGTTCTGTGCTGATTCAGCTCAAAGGCTTTGTTTTGGAGATGAAAATATCATGACTCAAGTAGAAACGTCCTGTAAGAATAATTAATCAAAGTTGTTAATCTGGATGCTTCATTTTTTGTAGTACTGAAATGCCAGACCTCAGTAGGGCAAATGATTAATTTATTTTAAGAAAAGCAAATATTTAGGGTGAACTGTTGGAAATGAGAAAAAAATTACTCCCAAACTCTATTCTATAAGGAAAATGATTAAAAGAATAGCATAAATGTCAAGTCTTTTTGTCACCTTTGATACTAAGGCCACTTACCATCTATGTAGTTATCTTGTTTTCTTTATACATCTTCCTCTTATAAAGCATATTATGAGTCTGAAGAGTCCTTTCTGTTTTGGTGGAGAAAGTTGTTTTCTTTAGAGCTAATAATTTTTGTTCTCTGTTGATTATTTAACTATCTGGGTTTGCTTTTTTGAATTTTCAATGGAATACTGAGGTAAAAGAGATCACTTTCTCTTCCTTCATGGAGATAAATATTTTTGTGTTATTAGCTCCTATTGACCCTTCAGCCTGAGCTGTTTCAACCCACCTTCTCATACTGCTGTGGTCACTGTTCACAGTGCTTGAAACCAATTAAGTTTAATGATTGTGATACTGCTACCGGAGTGTGCTGCTCCTAAATATCCCACAAGACTTAGACTGGCTTAGTCAAGATAAATTATCTTACATTTTAGAAATTTGGCATATATCTACATTGTGGACAATAGTGTTGTGTTCCAAACACTTGAGAAACCTCTAAATAAGCTGGTGTAAGTATGAGAGTTGTTTTAACTGCAATAGCATGGAAGTCTGCATGGGAGAAAGAGTGAACTTTTCACACAGAATCACACAGAATATTCTGAGTTGGAAGGGACCCAGAAGGATCATCGAGTCCAACTCTTAACACTGTGTCCCTGGCAGGAATCGAACCCAGGTCTCCCACATGACAGGTGGGGACACTTACCACTGTACTACAGTGGATTTCCTAAATGTGAGGCTGCTGTAGTTAGACTGCTTCCAAATCCTGATTTAATTTGCTTATGGCTGGTTTGAGTACACTAGACTACACTACACTAATCTATAGAATGTCCCATAGTTGTTTCCCTATTAGACAATTTATGCATTTTCTCAGCTAGCAGCTTATTCCGTGTATCCTGTCTTTGAATGAAATCCTATCAGGCTAAGTTCTCCTGCTTGAAGGCGAGCCAGGATTTTGTCTTTTCCAAAAGTGAAAGCAATGGATTTCCGTGTTACCCATTGTGAACAGTTCTGGTTCCTTCTTTCCTGGTTTTCCACCACCACTACTGCCCCCCACTCCTCCCCCAAGTATCCAAAGATAAATAGTTGATTCCTTTGGTAGTTTCCACTGCAACCTAGTGAAAATAAAGATGTGAACACATGATTAGATGCTTAACAAAAACTTAGAAAAAGGAAATATCCTTGGGAGTATGCATGTGTGCTTGTGGTAATAAATACTGCCTGTTTGCTTGAGCTGCATGAGAAAATGATGTTATTACACACTATCAGTAGGTGACTGTCTTAATGTGTATTGAAGACAGAGCTGTATTGCAAATCAAGGAGGTTAAAGAGAACTAAACCAGAAATATTTTTTTGTATTTACTGATGGTTGTGCTCAAAGCAACGTTTTCTGCACTCATTATTTGTTCATGAGGAAAATAATTGTAGTTCAGTGCATGTTAATAGGAGTTTGGAATGGATGTATTCCATCTTCATGGTCTACTTGTATCTCCTGATCTTTTTTTAATGTTTTCTTGGTTTAAATGTGACAACCGGCTACTAATTTAAAAGAATTTTAAATGCATAATGGGGGAAGAAAAATAGATGTTTTAGCAGTGTAGTTGCATTGGCATGAACCCTTTATATTATTGTAAGGAACAAAAAATTGGTTTAGGTTGTGGTTAACTGTCACCATTGTTTTGGACTTCATGTTAATAGAAAATATTACTTAGATTAAATGCTTCTTGACTGAGTGATCTATGGAAACAGTTTATAATTTGGGATTGGATCAGCTCTGCAAAACTTCCTAATATTTTATTGACTCTAACATATTTTTTACTATTTTGGTATGTTTACACATAAAATTACAAACTGTAAACTGAAAAACATTTCTATCTACCAGGTGTGAGTGTGCATTTGGATTTTTTTTTTATTATTGTTGGTTTGTTTTTTTGTTGTTGGTTTGGATCAGCTCTTTACAAGCAGTTTAATATGATCTGTACTGCAGCTTTAGATAAACTAAATTGTAGCAGAGCTAAGGACTAAGATCTCCTGATGACTGAATTCTCTTAATATTAAAATATTCTTGGCAAATACTCTGTTAAGTTAAACAAATTTTTGCTTTGATGTGAGCTGGAGTAAGTTGATGCTTGTGAAACAGCAGTTTCAATTAGCATTCACTGAAGGTTTATTGACAGTTAACACCTGGTCTCTACTGTGCCAAGTGGGAAGCATATATTGCAGTCTCTTACATTTGTTGCATAATTATGATTATGATCTCTAATTTGCTTTTAATTTTGAAAATCTAGTCTTATTTTCAAGACTTGTTAGTGTTACTTTTATTCCTTCATTATTATTGTAGAACAGACAAAGGTATTGATGTTAGAAGGATTAACAAGTTCACGACTTTGGGAGTATGATAAACAACTTGCCCTTTCATTGGTTGGTTGGCAATGAAATTTGGACACGAAAAATTTCCTGGTAGGTCTTGTAAAGCACAGACTCTTCCCATGCTGCTTATGAGAAGCAAGCGGCAAAAGAGCCAGGGTTTTTTGAAGTAGTATTCTTGTACACAAGCCGCCAGATGTATTCTGGGAACATCAGGAGCAAGTGTACATGCTGTTGTAATACTGCTAAGAAATACCAAAGGAAATGGCCTTGTTCTGTGTCCTCCAGAACATACTTTGGCACGTCCGAGAATGGAGAAGGCAGATGCTACATACTTTACCCTACCTGCAGTGTCTTTTGGTCCTTACTAGCCATGCATCAGGGCAGAGAGCTTTTTCTGACTTCAGTGTTTTGGAACAAACACCATGATGGTGATCCCTAGATGTGTCCTCAAACTGTTTGAGTCTTGGCTGATGTTTTGGACGATCTTCTGTGAAAAAGACGATGCGAGGAAAGCATGAACCAGCAGAAATTCTCAAATAATATTCCTGATTACCAACCCGCATGTGAAAGTTTTGAAAATATTTTGATTGGAAATTTAATGGAGGGTTGCTGTTGTAGTTACACAAAGAAAACACAAATGTTAAGGTTTGAAAAGGTGCTTTGTGTGTATATAGTGTGTGGGTGTATTTGTAGTGTTTAGGGACAGAATCAGAAATCTGATCTTTCAATAATCTAGTGGTATAGACTGGGGCTTTTTTGGGGGGGGTTGCCTTTTTTATTTTCCTACAGCATTTGAGAAGATCAACAGGACAACTTGCCTTGTGGCAGCTGATACTTCTGAGTGTAATAATTTACTTTTTTGAGCTAATGTAGAGGAAAATATCCAGATAATCTCGAATAAGGGGGGGGCTTTTCAAGCGCACTTGCATAAATTTGCCTGACTGCTGAGAAAAAAAGAAAAAAAATATTGAGAAATTTCTTTAAATCATAATCCTTAAGAGCTGATGTTTTAACCTTACATTTGAATGACTGTTACTTTTCCATCTTGTTTCAATATGCCTAAATGCAAACACATGTGGAAAATGTTCTTTTGGCTTTTATCAAACTGACATTTAAGTGCATTTTTTTCAATCTCGCTAACATTTGTGGTAAAATATTTCAAAGCTATGAATCTTGCAATTTGCCTATGTGTTTTTTTTCCTTCTTTCATATATTAACATTTGGTACTCATAATCCTAACCTGGTTGGAATTACTGGCTTTTTTCATTTGGTGTTTGTTTGGATGAGGTAATTAGGAAAATGCTTTATGTTAAATTCTCTTTTGCAACAGTAAATGCTTGCATGAAGAGTCACCGTTCTCTGAACTTTAGTAAATAAAGGAGTAAAGCATGATAATCTGCTCTAGTCAATTTTAGCAGTCGTATTCCTAACACATTTAGCTTTCAGTTATGTTATATGTCCATGGTGCTAACCTGTCTCCAGTACTTCCTTTTTAGCATGTTTCATTCTTCCCCTTTACTCCCCTACCCATTCCCAAGCTCTTTAATTCTGTGCCAAGCTAATAAGAGGAACTAGCTCTGCATAAAGTCAGTCATTGCCAAGCAGCTGTTATGAAGTTTTCTCATGTACTCTGTGAATGTACCTCATTTCAAAAAGGGATTTTTGCTCTTTCAGGTCCAATTTTAAGTAAGAACAACCAATTATTTCTGTGTCTCAACCTTAATTTGTTATATCTCAAAGAGCAGGGATGAAATTGTTCATATATATAACTATCCTTTCGAAGGTTTGAACTTTGAGCACTGAGTAGTACAATTTAGATAGACAAATTAGGTACACTCTTTCGAGTTAAAAAATATGAATTCCTTTTCTGTTTACCCACAGTATTTGTCCTAAAATATTCTCCCTTCTACTTCTGCCTAAAAATAATACCCTGTGATTTAATTATCATGTTTGAATTTCAAAACTAGACCTGTTCCTTAAATGTAAACTAGATTTAACTTAGGATGGCTTAGATTTAACTTCGCAGGGCTTCAGCTTGCCTGCTAACCCTGACCAGAGAGGGTTGTCTTTCAACAACACTTGCCCCATCTGCCTGGCGGTGTGGCTGCCTGCACCACTCTGGCATTGGCCCAGGCTGTGAGCAAGCTGAGAATGTGACAGATGACAGCCTTGTCCAGATGTATGCACAACTACCTCTGCCATGCCCTGAAAAACAATCAGGATGCGAGTTTGGCATTATGTAGTTGATTGTGTTGGTTTGTTCCTTGAGGGTTTCGTTAAAAATTGACATATTTGGTACTGGGTTTGTGGTTTTACTGAGCTTTTAGTGTTTTTCAAACAGGTTGTATAATATGATGCTTGTTCTCTTACATAGTTTTCCCCTTTAATTTATGAAGTGATTTCACAGATGTTCTGACACAGGTTACTTAATTTGGAGATTTAAGTAGATTTTAAAAAATGCAATTAAAAGGATCAAACATCTAACTGTCAGCGTATTAGTCTGGTTCTCCTCACAGATGAACATTTAAAGCTATTGCCATGTCGTGATATGACTGCTTCTTGCCAGTAAAAATAAATATCTGGGAAAGGTGTCAGAACCACCATTAATTATTATTTTTAATTCTAATCTCATTTAAAAGCGTCTGATAGCTTGAAAACATACCAAATCATAGTCTGCCTTACTCTTTAGAGGTATCAACAATGGCTATGTCCCCAACCCCAACTTACCTCCAAAGACAAGAAGTTACTGACTTAGGGGCAACTTGCAACCTTTTATTGATTAAGAGGTTTCCATCTCAGTGGTTTTGAAGGTTTTTGTAACACCAAACAAAATACGCAATCCATAGAAAATATTATATATTGTCTCTATACGAAATAACCTGATTTTTGTCTTACATTCAGGGTGTCATTATCTGGCACACAAAAGGAAAAAGGGCAAAAATTATTTTTCTCTCCTTTCTTGCTGCTTTTGGCAGCTGATTTTAAGTGCAGCTCCCTGCTGATGTATGCTATTGAGTACATCTTAGGTAATAAGCAGATATATCAAAAGATATCCAGGGCAACACACCCTGCTGAAAAACAAGAGATTACTTTTCTCTACTTCTTGCAGATAAGTAGCTTCTGACATCTGCATCAGGAATGTTTTTTCTGGTGCATTCTCTATATAAGACAGTTAAATGTTGGCATTCAGTGGCCATTTTACTCTTCAAAAAGAGTTTCTTTGTAGTTTAATATAAATTGTGTCATAAAACTTAACAGCATTACTTGAATTGCTTTAATTTTCCTTGCTGTAGCTCCATTGCCTTATGTTGTCTGCTTTCAGTTGTAGGGAAGGTTTTATGTGCTTATTTTTCTTGTCAGTTTGGTTTTGAAACCATGGTGAGCCGAACATGAGTGTATCTGTTGCTGTGTAACAAGAAGATAGTCTCAGCTCCAAAAAGCCTCAGATTTTATGTATAAAGCAAGTTACGAGAGATGGGTATTGATCCAGGAGAGGATTGCCAGTTATTATGCTGGAGAATAGCCTCGGGAAATCACACTGCCTTGCTGATGACTTTCTTTGACATTATGGTGAAAGATAGTTTGAAGGAAGATTTAAAGTAGATTTGCTAATAGTCATAGAAAATTCTAGTAACTGGACAGTGGATGATATCATGGGTTAGTGAGAGAAAAGCTATTTTTGTTGACAGCTTTGTGCCCAGAGGCTGTTGTAAATCTGAATGTACAGGATGAAGGATGGTAAGTTCAGTGCTTAATGCTTTGCAGGGCCTTGAAAATGTAGAGAAGTGGCTTTTGCTTGCAATGACTGAGAAAGGGCTGGAATAGAGCTGTGGAGAGAGGCAAGAGCTGGTCAGAGGGGTCGCTGGCACAGATGATCTTTGCAAGTGTCTGAGGGGGGTATGTATTACGATGAGTGCATTTTGGTAAAAGCACACAGGGAATGTGGATAGTGGTTGTGAATGGTCTGAGAGACAAACAGGGTGGTGAAATTGTCAGCAGTGATATTTACTGGGGGGAAATTCTAACAGCGGTCTCCAGTTTGAGGTAATGGTATGGCATATGTAAAAAGAGTCTGTAATGTGAGGAGCTATATTTTGTTTAAAAAAGGCAGATTATAGTATTCTCATTCTTGTTTGTATTCCTTTGTATAATGGCTTCTTCCACTACACCTTATACTTTTTTTTTAAAATAGCCATTAATTGTGTCAAAAGTGACCCTACTGAAAGGGCTCACCATTCAGGATATCAAGTTCAATTAGGAGTATATGCTTTTTTAAAAGCAGGGGAGAAAACCCCCTGACGGAAGTGCTCTTGCCTTTAGTATAACTGAGCAAAGCATTAACGTATCCTCTTTGGTCAGTGCTATAGTTGATCAGCAGTATCACAGCTGAAAACATATGCTGCTGCAAATGCAAAATTTTCATTAAAATACACTTTTAACGTGGTGGACAACTTCATGGTATCAAAAGTAGGGACCTCTTTATATGGTACCGATTGTGGGATTTATTATTCTGTTATTTAAGGTAATGGTATGTTGCTAGGTCAAGAAAAGGGTTACGGTTCTCAGAAACACCAACAACTGCAGAACGTGAAGCAAAAATAATATTCAGTCTTGCTCNGGAAAAGGGTTACGGTTCTCAGATATAGCACAGCCTTAAGAAATTCTCAGAAACACCAACAACTGCAGAAAGCGAAGCAAAAATAATATTCAGTCTTGCTCATAAGGTTCTAATTTTCTTGAATTATCCGAAGTGTGGTAACAGCTTAGTCCTGAAGCACACACAGCAGCTCTGTTCAGCATTCCCAGGCCTTGGAGCAGTTTCTAGAGTTGAACTAACTTCCTTAAAGTGCAGAGTTTTGTAAAAGCAAGCACCATGTTTCTGAGGCATGCTGGAATGACAGTCTTCTCTTTGCAGGTCAGGCATACAGACACAGTGTATGACAGGCAGTGCCACAGTCTGTGTTCCCATTCTGCCCATGCCATCTGCTGACATTGTGGAAAATGTCCATCTAACTGATCGTCTTAAGAAAAAAACTATCAGCACTATGAATTTTGAGGTCATTCTTGGTACAATTTGGTTACCAGGCTCTCATGGATTATTATAACACAATTTATCTTGTTCTTTTCATGTGTCATGGAAAGTGATCAACAGAATTTACTTTCTTGCAGCTGTATGAACTTGTTCCATATTGTATAATAGGTAGAGATGTTGAACGTTTTTTAATGTTCAGTCTGAAATAGTGGAAGACAGTCACCATTGTTTTATTTTATTAGGTAGCTGTAATTTATTCATATTATTTCTTAGTTGATGTAGCTGTCACCTGGAAATCTTCGTAGTACAGACAGTATTTTATGACTGTTCCCAATGGATTTCCCCCCCCAAGTTCTCCCGCCATGTATTTTATTCTTCATTTGATATACAAATATTTAAAGACGTACTTATCTAGACTTAGAGCTGCTAATTTATGTGATCAAGTGCTGTATACTGTGTTTATAAGGTTTAACATGCCATTAAATAATGTGAACATGGAAACTTTCTGTCTTTAAGTAAAGGAAATACAATATTGTAGATATACAGGAATACAAAAATAACCATGTGATTTGTGCAGTACACACTCAAATCGAGTGAAAAGGTACAATGTCAAATAAATTAAAGAAAAAATATTGCCAAAATACTTAATTGATTCATGGTGGTTTGTCTTTGCTTGAGAAACAGTTGTTAGAAGACATGTTAGTTTTTGTTATTTTTTTATACTTTCAGCTATTTGCTATCATTTGAGGTTTCAATTGCTTGACATAGAATTGGTAGATAATTAGTAGTGTGGATAACTGTGAAAAGCATATGTAGTAATTTAGTTCTTGGTTCTTTCTAATTGTCTGCCCATTGGTAGTTCACTAGGGTGAGTAGCTCATTATTCAAACACTGTAAATGGAAACTACTGTAGAGGTAAAAATGCTCTTATTAGTGACATGGTTTTGAAAATGAAAACCTTTTAAACAAACAAGTCATAATTTGACGAATCTATCTCTAAAACCCTTGTTCATATACTATAAGGAGATTGGGGTTTTGAGTGAGAGACAAAGTGTAGGGTTTGCAGATAGCATAATTTTCACTGTATCTGAAATAAAGGTGTGCCACTCTTTTAAAAGATGCTAAGGGTAAATACAATAAAATGTATTGGAATACATCTAACTGAGCAAGCTTCACTTGTTGGAAGTAAATATCTAAAGTAAATAGCCATTAAGGGCAAAGATGTACTATTAATTAGGGTTGACCTTGAGGTCATTTTGAACCTGAAATCTGCTAACAAATTTTACAGTGAACATTTTGACTTGCCTGCAGGAGTGCTTCCTTCTGAGTCAGATGTCTTCTGAGGTTGTTAATCCTGCTGTTTAATCCACTCGTTCTGAAGTGTGCTTGGAATTTAAAGGCATGATGCAGTATTTGTGCACAGCCTTTTCAGGGGAGGTTTAGACTGAATGTTAGGAAGAGGTTTTTCAGAGAGAGTGATCTCTCAGTGGGATGGTCTGCCCAGGGAGGTGGTGGAGTCACCATCCCTGGAGGTGTTTAAGAAAAGACTGGATGAGGAACTCAGTGACATGGTCTAGATGATGGGAGGCTCAGATGGATGGAGCTTGGTGCCTGTGGCTCTGGGGTTCTGTGTTCGATCCCTGGGTAGGCGCTTGCTTGGGAGTTGGACTCAATGATCCTTGTGGGTCCCTTCCAACTCAATAACCTGTGAACCTCCCTGCAGCCTCCACAATTCCCTCATTCCAGTTCTGTTTTCTGTGACACTTCCCTTTCCTGTAACCTGTGAGCAGAGAGGAGACTGGTTCTTAAGCTGTGGTGTGCTGCGATCAGAGATGTAACATACACCCTAGACAATGAAGAGTGTGACCTGAAATATGAGGGTAGATATTCCCATTAAAAGTTTAAATGTTTTTTTTAATGTTCAAACACAGCATACTACTGAATGTTAACATAGAATTCTGTGTTTTCAGTTGTGTGACTTGAAGGATTTGGAAGCTCACCTTGGAGACAGTTGCCTTTTCTGTTATCAAATTTTCTCACCTACTAGTAGATTTGTTCATCAAAGTTCTTCACCTGTCAGAATACATATTTCATATGAAATCTTAAAATATGGCAGCATTGTTTGGGTCAAGTTAATTTTGGACTAGCCACCAAATTTCCTCAATCTTCTCACTTAAGCTGGAAACAGAATGCAAAGTTTAATGATGTGGAATAAGTATCTGAATATCTTCATTTATGTAATTTTTCTCCACGTATATATTTTACCAGTCTAACAGTTCATTGCAGTCACATTTATGCTTCAGATAATTTTCCCCCCCAGTTGTTTTCTCCACTTGCAACTTTAAGGTGAAGAATTCGAGTTGATGTCACACTTTTTATTGTAATCTGGACAAAATCCAAATATCTGTTTCCAGCTTGCATCATGTGTAAGAGTTCATGTATGTGAATTTCACGTCCTCAAATAATATGATGTCATCTACTTCTGACCTTCATCTCTTCTTTAGAAAAAAAAAATGGCAAAGTGTAACTTTTTTCTTCTTCACTTTTTTTTTTAACAGATTTGAAGAACTTGTGAAAAAATTCAAAGTAGAATATCATGCTGGTGGTTCTACTCAAAATTCCGTTAAAGTGGCCCAGGTTTGTTCTTTCTTAGCAAAGAGTTACTGATAATTTCAAGTTTTGGGTTTGAATGTGCTTGATGCTCTGTATTGTCTGTCTCATAATGAGCACTGCAGAGTGGGTGCTTGTGATTCTGTTGCCCAGACTGTGCTTACAGTTTTTTATATGATTTGTTTTGAAGCTGTGCTCGTAAGTCTTTTCACACACATTCTGCTAAGGTTATGGATACAACTGCATTGTACTAGGAGTGGAAAGCTGCTGTCAGGGATGTGTGGTACAAGGATAAAAGGCAAGGACAAGGTCCCTCACTGCATTTAGGAATGTTACAATGAGTTAAAAAAAGTCACAATGAAAATGGTTAAACAGAGAAGTTGTTGAATCTTTTTGCTTGGAGGTGTTCATAACTTACCAGGAGGAGTCCTTTGGGCAACCAGATGTAAATTAGAGGCTGGGCTCCTTTGAGTGATGGGTTGGACTGGAGACCTGCAGAGGTTCTGTGATTCTAACCACATTTATCCTGTAAGAACTTGAAAGTTCATCCATAAAACATTGAAATTTGAAACTTCCTTTTATGCAAGGAGAATGTTTTGGGCTATGGGTATGATGAATAACAATAATGATGGATTTGGTTTCAGGTACATTAGCTTTTCTCTAACTAAAGTATGCCTTTTGTCCCAATACTTTCAAGCATTTTCCTATGTGAGTATTTTTAGATTGTGAGAGAGATAAAAGTTCTATAAATAAAAATGCACAAACAGTTCTTATAACCTTTTTGTTAATGATCCTGGCTTATTAACTTCCAAACTCCCTGTATAGTTAAAACTTACTGCCAGATAGCATTACATGCACCTTTGGAAAAAATGAAGTTATAATCTAATAAATGTTGCCCCCACCAATAAAAGGGAAACCTCCATTGTAGGATTAATAAGCATCCCTTCTTCCTACGAAATAGTTACTGTTTCTTTACTATGGTTTTAATTCTTTAAAACCCTAAATGTCTCAAAAATATTATGCATTTTGAAAAAGTTGCATGTGTTATAATATGTTTAGTATTGTCATTCTGAATTGGTTTCCTTTTAAATATAATTAGCTTTCTGAGTTTTGTTTAAACTATATCGTCAAGCCAATTTTTTTGCTTCTGATATTTTAGAAAAGCCTCTTCATCAGGGGAGCTGAAGTTATTGAATCATTCTCTGTCAGTATCAGTTGGTTGACCTATGGGGGTGGTGTAGAGTGGTAGTGTCTTTTATGACAAATGATTAGAGGTGAACCTTTTGTAGGGAGTTCTGCCACTTTTTATTAGTTCAGAAGCATGAAATTCTGCTTCTTTTCCTGCATCTAGACTGAGATGTTTTAGCAGCATGTGCACATGGTAGACCCAGAGTTTCTAATCCCTGAATTGTTCAAAGAGTGCAGGATTTTATGTCCATCTGTCTGTGAAGTGACCTCTGTGGCATCAGCTGATTTATTGGCAAACTATGTTTCATTCTTAACTGTCTCTTAACCTCTCAGTTCAAGTATTGTTCCATAATTATACAGTAATCCGTCGAATTTCGCAGGGGTCCCATTCCAGGAACCTCCCGCGCAAGTTGATTTCCACGAGGAAGCGGAAAATATGTATGAAAATAAAGCCTTACTCACCACACCAGGCCAGGTGAGGGGCTGTCGATGCTGCCACTTACAGCAGCTGCTGCTCACGGCCCCAGTGGCCCCTGCCGCCCCTGGCAGCCCCTTGCCCTCTGTTTGGAGTCCCGGTGGCCCCTGCCACCCCTTGCAGCCTCTGTGCCGCTGCTCAGAGCCCTGGCAGCCCCTGTTGCCCCTTGCAGCCCCGACGGCCCCTGCTACTGCTGCTCTCGGCCCGGGCAGTGCAGGGCTGCCGCTGCTGACAGCTCACACTGCACAGACTGCTGCCACATCCCCACATCCCCATGGCTCCAGGGCGAGCTTGACACAGTGTGTATAAAGCCTCCATACAATTTTATTAATCTTTCCAATGGGCTCATAAGGGAAGGAGTCCGGCTGGTGCCGGTGCCCCACCCCATGGAGTGTGCCCATCCCGTCCCCCGGTGTGGCAGAGGCACTCACTGCACATGCTTGGCCGTCGAGTGCTCATGTGACATGGAAAACCCCCATGAATGACTGAGGAAATACCATGATGTCTTCACAGGAAAAAAAGACACAATGACTTGAAGCCACGAAAGTTGAACCTCTAGGTAGCAAGAGATTACTGTACTATGAAATACACAGAGCCCACATAAAGTCAAGGAAATCGGTGAAATTGAAATCAATGTAACATGGAGATTTCTGTGGCAATGCTCCTTTCTCCTGCTAATCAGGTTTTGTTGTGAACTTTTCTTTTATCTTGGCTCAGTGTTGGGAGACTAATTCAGCTCCAGTTGCCATCTGGAATTGTATTTGTCTCCAGAAGGTTTGTAGTTTCCTAGTTTCTGTTTCAAATAAGATTGAAACTTAAACAGTTGTGCATGAATAACATATCACTAAGAGACTTTAAAAAGAGGGATGGGAGACTAAGAGAGGAAAAAAAAAGAATTCTGGAAAACTTGAAAGAAGCTGTTATTCTGTGAGCTTTAGCAGAAGAAAAAAAGAGGATTAAAAAAAGTAGTTGAAATGCAAACCAAAAATTAAACTAGAAATTCTGGAAGAGTTTTGGCAGCAATATTCATTTTACTTATTGAAGAGAATGAGTGTGTGAGTAATCTTACAGATGAACAGTTTAAATGTATATTTAGTTGTTGAAAGGAACAGGAGAAAGAAAAGACTGACTTAGGAAGCTTGACTGATGGCTGAGAAGTTCAGACTGCTGGGCTACCCACACTCTTAAGTGAATGTGGATTCTCTAGAAGGCATGCAGAGAAAGAAAATGGCTCTTACTGATTTCTCAACTTGTGTTGCATAATGGGAAAAGCTTCAAAAAGTATGCCAGAAAGCAAGAGATAAAACTTAAAAAAAGTTTGCTTCTGCTGTTTAAAACTTGATGAGAAGTAACGACATGTTAAAGGCATCCTTAGAAGCCTGACTACAATGGAATACAACCATCTGAGTAGAAAGGTTGGAAACAGACAAATGGCCTCTAAAGTCTGGCAACTGCTTTTTAAAATTTGATTCCTGATAGAACAGAGTATATTTTTAAGGAATGTAATAGAAAAAGTGCAATTAATAAAATGATTGGATTAAAAAAAGGAAGAACTTAAACAGCTCAAAGTGTTATTGAGTTGGTTTTTTACAAATAGTTGTCTTCCTTGATGGTCAGAAAAGCAACAGTGTTGAAACAAAAATACTCAAAGGCAAAATCGGTGGATAAACTTCAGAATATATAACATGATTGAAAAGGAACAATGTACTTGCTTACATGGTGTATGGTGATCGTCTTCTCTGTTATATGTGTTCATATTTTGGATATTTCCTTTGTTTCTGCAAACGTAGTGAGATCTTGGGAAATACTATCTATTTCTGAAAAGGATAAGCATATTTCTTTAAAAAAAGAAGAAAGATCTTAGAGAGGCTGTATTTATCATACATGAGAAATTTGAGATGGTAATCACAGAAAGAGGCAATTGGAACAAGTTCTGAATTATAAAGAAAACTAGGATGAAAATGAAGCTTAAATCATGGGGTTTGGAACTAAAATTTAAAGCTGCATCAACTAGAATTGAAATGAAGATTTTAGAAGTTTACGAAGAATTAACCAGAATTGCAGTCAAGCTGTGAAGAGCAAAATTAGATTTTTTTTTTTCCCTTGCACGTTAACAGAAAGGAAAGATCTTAAGTGCAGCCTTGAAGGAAGAATTTTGGCTGGTAAGGTACTGAAAGGAATCTTGGTATTTTTTCAATGTTGTCCTGCAGCCAAGCAGAAGAAGAATGTGTGTCATGCTGAAGGAGTGAACAATAGTGAGAGAGCTTCATGAGAATCAAAAATCTGAATGTTGGCCATGTTGAGTGCCCAAAGCAGAGATTATATGGACAGGGTATGTCAGCAGAGTCAGGAAAAGATAAAGGTCTGGACAAATCAGGGGCAGCAGAAAGGATTTTTTTTTTCTAGGAGTGTCTTTTCCATTGTATTTTAAAGCATGTTCCCACAAAATGAAATGTCGAAGCAGAGTCAAAACATGGATTAGTGGGAAAGCTCTGTAAAAGCAGTCAAAAGCAAATGAAAAATCATTCTATTGCAAAAGAAATACAAAAGACTGTTGGATTAAATATTGAGAGGATGGAAGATAAATGATAAAGGGCCAGAAATCTGGAAACACCACACTTTTCAAAAGGGTGTTATGTAACCATTTTGATAATTACAACAGTTTTTTTTAAAGGACATGGAAATGGTGAAAGGAAGTGCAAGAACAAAGTACAAGTGTTGAAGGGAAGTTATTAAGCTTGGGAGATTGGTTGTTTATGTTCAGGTTTTCTGGGATAATAGTGTTGTTTGAACTGATCCTAGAAAGAGTGAGGGTGTTACTGTTACAGTAATCCATCAAATATCACAGGAGGTCTGTTCCACAAAGATGCAGCAATAAGTGAAATCCACAAAGTAGCAGTAAATAGGGGAAATGCAGTAAAGATAGAAAAAACCCTTATGATGTATTGAACCCCTGAGTAGTGAACCGCAAAGTAGCGAAGGATGACTATATTTCAACTTGACTCATGATATGAATGATGTGGGGTTGGGGAGGAAGTTGCTGATATACAGGGATCCCCTGAGTTTTGCAGGTGTTGGGGTCCGCATGCCTTCTACAAAGCCCACAAATTGCGAAGATAGGGCACTCATGAATATGCAATTAAGCCTTGCCCATCAACCTGCCCCCCATAGCTCCAGAGCTCTGGAGGGTGTTCCTGGGACTGCCCCATGGCCTGTTCCACCTCAAGAAAGTGAAGGGAATGCCTTTTGCCCCTCGCTGCACATTGATCCCTACCCCCGAACTCCAGAGCTCTGGAGGAAGTTCCCAGGACTGCCCTGTGGCCTTTTCCACTTCAAGAAAGTGAAGGGAATACGTTTTGCCCCCTCCCAGCTGTGGAATCCTGGCTTTTGTCCCAGCACCGCTTTTTCGAACCCAGAAACCATGCAGGAGCCAGCACTGCCCCCCTAGCTGTATCTATCCTCGGGCTTATATGGTTTGCTGGTTCTTGGTGTGTGTCTCTTTAAACTCAACTCAAATGCATTCAAACATAGCAGAGGTGCTGCGCCACTCTGACGAAGCTGATGCGGCTCAACAAGGCAGTCTGAGAAACCAGACACAGTACCAGGTCACTACCATTGCCCAGCAGGAGCGGGGCCAGGGCTGTGTGCTCAAATCTGGGTTAGGTAGGGTTCTCAGGCTGGGGCCAGTGCTGTGAGCAGACACAGCGCTGGCTCGCTAGCGTTGCCATGTCAACGGCCAATAGGCCATTCTCTAGCCAGCTGCCCAGAACTCCTGGCTTGCCACCATGCTCCGCCCCTGCCCGGAGAGTCCTGGCTCCAGGAGAGTGGCACTGGTCCCCCTGCCCCTTATACAGGGCAAATGAAAGGCATGCCGGGGCTGAAGGGGCTATGGCAATGGGCTGTGCTTATTTGCATATTCATGAGCTCACTCGCATATTCATGAGCCGGCTGTCTTTGCAGCATTATCTGCATATGTGCAGACACTACTTTTCACTGAAAAATGAACCGCAAAAGATTGAAAATGCCCACAGAGGAACCGCGAATAACCGAAGGTTTACTGTATTCCAGAAATTACAGCAACAGGCATAAAAAAGAAAAAGATAAAATTAATGAGATAACACTTTGGTCATTCCTTAATGAGAGTAAATTAATGGCAAATCATGCCTTGGCAATACCAATTCATATTAGGAGAGGAATGATGACAGAAAGAAGTGAAGAAAGTGGAGATAGAAAAGCATGTGAGGGAAAGGACGAAACTGAGAGGAAAGGAAATAAGTAATCTGGAAAGAGAAAAACTATAAAAATCCCAGTGTTTCTCTGATTCAACATCCCTCACAGCCCCATCCTTTTTGTTTCCTTACTGATCTGCTTTCCTTGTCCAATCTGATCTTTATTGGGTGTAAATTTCTTCACCTGGAAAAGATGTCTAACTAGAACAGATTGAGTGCTTCTAGGGCCTAAAGGGAAAGTCTTAGAGATGTAAGTATCTTTTTGTTTAAAACTTTAATACTGAGTGGAAAAATAGAGAAATTAAAGAATAGGAAGAGGGTAAGAGGAGTAATGATAAAGTGCTTTGCTGACTGCATTGCAATACAGGAAGCAGTTAGAAAGGAGATAATCCTTAAAAATGCAGATAATACACTTCTAAAGGTGCTGTGTTACTATTAGACACAGTTGTTAGAATTTTTTTTCCTTAACCCACCAATAGAGAGTGTTGATAGTTTTGCTGGATCAAGTTTCAATTAATCAGATGTCAGTCACTGAAAATTGCTTGATAATATTTTGGAAAACCATAACTAGAGGGAATAAAAACTAAATTTTAACTTTCCTCTTTGTTTTAGTGATCTTAGCATTATTGGAATTATGCTTTTATACTAACTTTTAGTTTTGCTTTATGTTTAAAGTTGAAGTGGTGGTGCATGCTTAACAACTAGAAGCGTAGGTGTATCATATTGAAACTACAGTGTGCTTCTCTGACCTTTACTTGTCTCATTAAATTTTGGCTTTATATCTAATATGATATGTGACATCTTGCTTTAATCTGAGCTCTTGCAATCTCTCCAGATGATTGGATCCATTATATTAGGTCTATAAAATATGCATACATGTAACTGCGTGCTGTTCATAAATAATGTATTGTTTTAGGGTTCTGCCAATAAACTGAATTTGGATTCACGAAGATACACTACTACTACTACTCAGCTTCCTTCTGTAATTTTAATTAAAACTGTGCCTGTCTAACAATGACGTTGATTCAGAACACCAAAAAATTGTAACTTTTGATATGGCTCATGACTTTTAGGTATCTAAAACAAATAGCTTACATGTGGAGAAAGGGCAGGTCTTGTTGACCAGGCTGTATTTGCATGATTTTTATCCTTGCTTATTTTGAGTTTGGAGTCCTGAGGTTAGAACTGAAAGAAGTAGTCTTTGAAGTTTTATCTTTCTAACACAGATGCTGGATTTCAAGTCTAACTTGATAGAATTTTATAACTTGGATTTTAAACTACACAACCTTGGCGACAAACAGGACATTTTCATTCTTGTTTTTCTGAATGTGCTTATAAAGAATGCCACGTTCTTCATCCCCAGAATGGATGCTCTTAGTTTATGCTCTATTCCTAATAGCTTACTTTTATTCTGCCAATTATGCTATTGCTGCAGATCTAACTTAGCAGCTAGAGAGTGCTGCATTCTATTGTTTATTTATCCTTGGAAGAATTGTGAAATTCTGATTACACAACTTTTATTAGTAGTGGTGCCATGTGAACTTGGAAGAGTGTAGCTTGACACATTTCAAGTTGAATTTGTAAGGGTGACAGATAAAGAGTAAACAAGCTAAAGTTTTTGGGAAGCTTTCATGTAGATACTCCTGGGAATTCATAATAGTGTTTTTATAGTATACACCTCAGAAAATCATGATGACTCCTTTTTCTTTCTTCACTACTTCTTGCTATCTGATTGTAACCTTTCTTTTTTTTTTGTGGTTGTGCAACATTTTTGCAAAAACCTACCTCCTCTTATTAGATACTTTAGTTTAAAGCCAAGCTTCTTTTTATAGTATGTGTTTATTTACTCTTAATACTGTGTTGATTGGAATGACTTTTAAATGAAGGATAACACTGAGAATAATATGGTAAATTATGTTGAACTTTTGAGTTCCACTGTCATATTTACATCAGGGAAGTAGGATACTTTTCCAGTATCGACTTGTATTTCAAGGGCCTGTAACTTCATCCCAAATTTTGTTCTTCAATAATGATTGACTTGATTTGTTAATCTGAACTGATTGTACTGGAGAAGATGGCAGCCTGAGGCTTGGACAGGAGCATTCTGGGATGGGTTAGGAACTGTTTTGATGGCCAAGCCCAGAGAGTGGTGGTGAATGGTGTCACACCCAGTTAGCAACTGGTTACTAGTGGTGTCCCCCAAGGATTGATATTGGGCATTTTGACAATGGGATTGAGTCTGTCAAAAGCAAGTTTGCAGATGACACCAAGCGTGGAGCAGGTTGTTGCGTCTGTTGGAGGGTAGGAGGGCCCTACAGAGGGACCTGAACAAACTGGAGAGATGGGCAGATTCCATTGGGATGAGATTGAATGTGTCCATGTGCTGGGTTCTACACTTTGATCACAATAACCCCATGCAGAACTATGGGCTGGGGATGGAGTGGCTGGAGAGTGAATAGGCAGAAGAAGACTTGGGAGTACTGGTGGATAGGAAACTTAACATGAGCCAGGAGTGTGCTCAGGTGGCCAAGAGGGCCAACAGCATGCTGGCCTGCATCAGGAATGGTGTGGCCAGCAGGACAAGGGAAGTTCTCCTTCCCCTGTACTTGGCACTGTTGGTTAGACCACACCTTGAGTACTGTGTCCAGTTCTGGGCCCCTCAGTTTAACCAAGATGTTGAGGTACTGGAGTGTGTTCTGAGAAGAGCAACAGGGATGGTGAAGGGACCAGAGCACACGCCCTGTGAAGAGCAGTTGAAGAAGCTGTGGTTTAGCCTGGAGAAGAGGAGGCTCAGGGGTGACCTTATTGCAGTCTATAACTACCTGAAAGGAGGTTTTAGTCAGGCGGGGATCGATCTCTTCTCTCAGGCAATTGGTGACAGTATAAGAGGACACAGTCTCAAGCTCCATCAGGGGAGGTTTAGACTTGATATTAGAAAGAAATTCTTTCCTGAAAGGGTGATCCACCATTAGAACGGGCTGCCCAAGGAGGTGGAGGAGTCACCGTCCCTGGAGTTGTTTAAGAGTTGGCTGGTGAGGCACTTAGTGGCATGGTTTAGATGGTGGATTGCTGTTGGATTATAGGTTGGACTTGATGGTCTCCAAGGTCACTTCCAACCTTGCCACTACTGTGATACTATGATAATTTTTAACATTCTAAGAAACTGATGAGAAGAGAATTTAATTTTGAAAAATGAACAGATTCGTGCTTGTTTTATAAAACTAGTGTGTTGAAGGCTTAGATGTGCTTTAAGTTTTTAGTATTTGTTATGTGAGCAAGTAACCAAACTTTGGATTTATATTGAGTATGTGTCTACTGAGTCAAGTCATGCTTAATCCAAAAATAGAATGTAAAATTAAAAATTTATCTAAAAAGAATACTTGCAAGCAGAACTACATTTTATAAGCAATGTAAGCTGTAATCTTATAAACACATAAGTAGCTTCATTACAACTAGTTCCATGTTTTTAAAATTAAGTTTATATGTATTTGCCAAGTAGTACCCTTGGCTAAACCCTTGGCTTTTTGTATGTAATCGACAAAGTCCATCACACATTAGCTCTTCAGTGTTCAGCCATTTACTGATTTCCTCCTTACTTCCCTGTCAATCTGTGCAAAGGGACATATAACTAATGAATTTAACCATTTCCTTATTTGTGAAAATTTCTACATTACTTCTGTACAGCAGAGTAGACTGTGGCATAGCAGGAAGCAAAGCTTGGCTTGGGAGCAAGCCTCAAAATGTGTTGACTGTGCGTAACTGTGAGAGAGGTAACGGAAAGGCTATTGGGGAAGTCACCCCAAGTGTGCTCTCAACTTTTTCACATTGATGCAACTTTGCAGGAACTCTCATTTTTTTATGGAATCTGTCACACCATCACCTAGAAGTTCTCTGTTCTGCTTACTTCCATGACAAATATCTTGCTATGAAAACAGTTTCTGGACTAGCACTCCAAGAAAAAGTGCAAGCAAGTCCCCTAAACAACTATTTTCTCCTACTTAGTGAAGCAGAGAACATTTAGCCTCAGTATCTTTCTGTTGCTGAAAAGGATGTAGGTAACATTTTTGGGCTCAGTGCTTTCTGAACCATTTGGATCAGAACGTTAAATTCCTCAGAGTTAGTTTTGGCCTTATGCTTAATATTCCTTAAGCAGCTTCATTTTCTTTCTTTAAGCAGCTCTGCTCAGATGGGGTTGGTGGCCCCAGCAAACATGTGTTTCCAATATTTTCAATAGTTCAGTCCAGCTTTCAAGAAAATGTAAAAAAAAACCCCAACTCTAAACCATTTTCTGTTTGGTATGGTGTAATAAACGTAAGGGTTATAGCTCATCTTCTCTCCAGAAAACAGTCCTGAGGTGTGTGTTTCCTTCTCTGCCATGTCCCACATGTTTCTGCCATGCTGCACTGGTGTAGCATTCCACAGTGGGATCTCCTGTCAGCACCATGTGTTGCGCTGGAAGTGCACACATCTGCTCCTTAAACCTATTCAATGTGAAAGAGGATAATCTAGAGAAAGAGTCAGGATTTACAGCTATTTTTTTCTTATTTATGCCTTACTAAGTTTTTTATGCTACTAGCCAGTAATATGAATCTCTTAAACATCTGTCACCAATGCTGTGTGTGGCCAGTCCTAATGAATGAGGGATGTACTTTGTGAAGGAATAACAAAATATGCTTCAGAGGTGACAAAAAGAGTCATTTAAGTTTGTGTCTCTGGAAATACAGCAGTGGCTATTCCCACTATGGGAAATATGATGTGCCATTGATAGGGTCACAGTGGACGGGACCCCATGCCAGTGACATCAGTTTCCTGAGTTATTTTTTCTTTCAAGTTCACTGTCATTCATGTGTGATTCCAGATTAGCCTTTGTCAAACACCACAGTGATGTGTCTGTGCTTCTGTGAGAACGGACAGCCTTTCCTCATCAGAATTATAATATGCAGCTTGGGAAACTGGTGTACTGCCTGAACTGATCTGTACAGATGTCAGAGAAATTCTGTAACATTTGAGAACTGACTAGACTTTTTAGAAAGCATTAGAGAAGATTGCTAGACCTTTTACTCAGCTGTATGAATCAATTTTCAAAATTTGTTTGGAGCTACCTGGACAGTTCAAAAAAAGCAGAACAATTTTATCATCATGACAAACTTTGCAAAAACCTCACGGAATTCCCCCAGATTACAAAGCTGGGACCTTCTCATGTTTTTTGTACTTGTGAAGGAAGCCTGTATATGATTTCTATGGCTATGGGTCAGACGGTGAAAGTGAATGATGAAACAGTGCGCTGGAGGACTTAACTTTTCAAAGTTACTGATACTATGGCTTTTTTTCTTCACACTGGGAGTAACTGTAACTCAGTGTGTATTCATAGACCTGGGAATATAGTTTCAGTAAATACCGAGATGGTCAGAAAATGAAGCTCCAAAGACCCTGTGGTAGTTTTCCAGATTCTGCAATGCCAGGTCCCTAAATCTGTCCTCTTGAAAATGAGGCAGTTTCAGTTACACCATTGTCAGTTGACAGCAGACTTTGTTATGAGACAGATGGTAACTGTTAAGCATTGCAAGACAAATGTCCTTATGTGTATCACTTTGGCATGGATTTGAGTGGTTAACTGCTGGTCACATGGACTTGTCTGTTTGGCGTACCACGACCATATCTACTTCTTTTTTTCAGGTCTTGTCCCTGGCCAGCAACATCATTAGGATTGTAGGAAGACTGTCTTTGATATGTGTCACATCCAGTCATTTTAGTAAAACAGTAGAGAGTTTTACAATCCCATTCCGTCTAAATCCATTCACAGATAGAACCTTGAAACTCTCTTCCTTAGTGTGTTTGAGTGAGCTTCAGAGTACATATGCAGCCTCTATTCATCCATCCAAAATTGTAATTTATTTAAATGATTAGAAACTGTTTCCATATTCTGGAGTAATCAAACATCCGTCACCCACATGGAATCAGAAGGCACTATATAAATGATAGCAGTTGGTTTATTCTGGGTGTGTTTTTCAGCTGCAAACTGCTTGACTCAGCTTATATGCCTGTTTAGCTATGTTAACACCATGTTCTGGAGATGTAAAATTTTATCAGATTTTTCAAATGCAACAAAGTAATTTGGGTTCTGTCCCTAAGCTAATGTACCCCGAATGAGTGGACTCGAACTTGATTGGTTTTGGATTTTGTTTTCCCCTGAGCCAGTAGCCCCTCTAACTTGTAAGACCTGCTGTATATGAGAGTGATATTAATCAGCACGTTCCCTAATTTGTGGTTATCCTGAAAATAAAGCCCTTTTTTTTGTAATACAATATCTAATTAGTGCAGACAGAGATTTATCCTGAAGAAGCAAACATCTGGAGCCACATTTAAGGGACCTGGTTTCAACAGTGCCATGCTGTGAGCCCTCCCAACCTTTTTGCATGCAGAAGGAGTGACTTTCTCAGAACCTTTTGCTCCATAAGGCTCTCCATGCAGCAGTGGGCTGACGGCTTGACTGACATTTACTTGACTTGCTCCCATTTGTTTACACTGGAAGGAGAATGAGTACTTGATTTGGCAATCTCAGAAGAGAGGATAAATCCCTGTGCTTCACTGATATTAATTTGGTGTGCCACTCAAGCCTTGGGATCTCGGGAGCTCTTTTATCCTTAGCAACTCAACAAGTTACATAACTACATCTTTAGCAATTAATTAATGTTAAGTGATGTGATACAGTGGGGAGTTAATTGCCCTGGAAATATGAAATGCGAAGTTACAGGAGTTTTTTGCACATCACTGAAATGCTTCTTGTTGGAAGTTTACTTTTTTTTTTTTTCCCAGTGAACACAAACACTGGAAATCTTGCTGTTAGTTAGGAGCTCTATGCAAAATTTATAATATACTGCTCCTAGAGATCTCGTGCTTTTCTCAGAAAGTTTAAATATACTACTATAATTTCCCTGCATGTTTATTAGGTATATCCACAGGTTTGTTGCCTAAAGCCATTCCTTTCTCTCCTTCAGTGCTCAGTCCAAGTGCATATATGTCTGATTTTCTGCTTTTGATTGCTGCTAACTTGCACTGTAGCTATATAATAAATTAGTATACCTTTCTCTTCCTTAAGTATTTAATAGAGGTCATAGTGGTTTATCAGAATAGGAATTTAATATACTAGCTTTATGTGGTACTCTGGTCAAGGGAAAGATGTGAGATACTGCAATGAACTCCCACTAGAGAAGTCTTATTCTGGCACTACTCCATTAGCACTTGGCTTGTAGGTAATCTTATTGGTATAAATGCCTAGTCTTAAAAAAAAAACCCAACAAAACTTTGTAAAATTTGACCTCACTGATATGCAGTGAGCTTCAGTTTTATTATTCTTGCTGCTAAATAGTATTTGTATGGATTTGGCTTGTTAAACAGCTGAAGTAGAAAATGTGCCAGAATATATACCCCATATTGCTGGCGTTCTGTTAAAAATGGTCGCAAGACCTGAAGGGAAAAATATGTCCCTTATACACTCTGAATTTGCTGAAGCACAAAAACATATGCAGCATCTTTTCTTATTATGTTGTACCCAGTAAAATACTGAGAGCTGGCAGGTTTGTAATCACTTCAAATGCCATGCTTATGTTCTGCTTTTTTCCTTTGTACTTGTGAGCAAGGAAATGGTCCTTTATAGCTAATAGCTAGATTCTCCATTCCTTTCCTAGCTATCCAATGTCTGTTTCACTCTTCCTCTGTTCTCACCCATGCCATAGTACTTGGACTAACAGTATGCTGAATTGGAAGAGACAGCAAGGATCATTGAGTCCAACCCTTAACCCTGGACAGGACCATCCCCAAGAGTCACACCATGTCCCTGTCCATGCACTTCTTGAACGCAGGCAGATTTGGTACTGTGACTGCTTCCCTGGGGCACCTGTTCCAGTGCCCAGCTACCCTCTGGGGTGAAAACCCTTTTTCTAAAATCCAACCTAAACCTCCCCCTGACACAACTTCAGGCCATTCCCTCAGGTCCTGTCACTGGTCCTTGCAGAGAAGAGATCAGTGCCTGTCCCTTCTCTTCCCCTCATGAGGAAGTTGTAACTGCAATAAGGTCTCCTGTCAGTCTCCTCTCCTCCAGGCTGAACAGACTAAGTGACCTCAGCTGTTCGTCATACAGCTTCCCCTCAAGGCCCTTTACCATCTTCAGTGTCCTTTGGACACTCTCTAAGAGCTTAATATCTTTCTTATATTGTGGTTACCAAAACTGCCGCAATATTCAAGGTGAGGCTGTCCCAGTGCAGAGCAGAGCAGGACAGTCCCCTCCTTTGACGGGCTGGTGATACTTTGCCTGATGCCCCTCAGGACACAGTTGGCCCTCCTGGCTGCCAGGGCACTGCTGACTGAGATTCAACTTGCCATTGATGAGGACCCCCAGGTCCCTTTCTGTGGCACTGCTTCCCAGCATCTCATTCCCCAATCTGTGCATACACCCAGGGTTGCCCCACCCCATGTGCTGAATCCAGCACATTACCTTGTTCAACTTCAGGTGGTTGGTGATTGCCCAGTCCTCTGATTTGTTGAACTCTCAACATTGTCTCAAATGTTACAACTTGTTTGCTTCTACAAAGTTTTATTTTTAACATCTTTCTAATGAGAAGATTACTCTGATTTACTAAGGCATCTCTAGGAGTTAGCTGCAGACTTTGTAGAATTGAGTAGGATTTCCTTATACGTATTTTTTATACGTATTACATACTACTTTGTATAAGCAGAGTTACATTTAGATACCCTATGTAGTGGTTTGGCCCTGGCTGGATGCTGAAGATTCACCCACAGCCACTTTCTCACTTCATTCCCCTCCCCCCACTCCCTCCCTCCTAAAAACGGGAGGAGGGAGGAAAAGGGAAAAAAACTGAAGGGTTTTGGTACAGCAGGAATGAGGACTATGAGAAATCTTTTACTGTCGCAGGCAAAACAACATTCCAAGGTGGGGATATAAGGGATTTATTTCTAACAAGATCAGAATTTATTGTGAGAAGTATCATCTTAAAGGCAACCTTCTCCCCTGCCCCTCCATCTCTTACAACAGATAACCACATTCCCCCTTTCCTCCAGGGAACAGGAGTAGGGGAAGACCAGGCAGTTGGCGTTTCTCTGCCGCTACTCAGGGGAGGAGGCCCTTACTCTGCATTCCATGGGGTCTCTCCCATGGGAGAAAGTCTTTCATGATTCCCCCCAGCCTGAGTCCATCCCAGGGGCAACAGCTCTTCCAAACACTGCTGCCCATGGGTCACTCCTTGAGCACTGGCTGCTCCAGCGTGGGTCCCATCCCAAAACACAGAGATCCTACGAGGTACAGTTCTGCTCCAGCATGGACCCTCCTCTCCATGGGCCATACGTCTCTCCCGGGACCCTGCTCCAATGTGGGCTCCATTGGGCTGCAGCCTCCCTCCAGCATCCACCTGGTTCAGTGTGGGCTCCTTCATGGGCTGCAGGTGGATCTTCTGCATCCCTGTGTTCTCTCCATTCCATGGGCTACAGGGGGACAGCTGCTTCACCATGGTCCTCACCCCAAGCTGCAGGGAGACACCTGGAACACCTCCTCCCCCTCCTTTGGCCCTGGCCTTGGTGCCTGCATTGCTGTTACAACTTCTCACGGCTCTTCTCTGGCAGCCATCGTCTTCTTCCTGTTACTTTTTTTTTTTTCCCTTCTTAAATATGTTATCGCAGAGGCATCTCTATCTCTCCTGATTGGCCTGGCCTTGGCCACCCGCAGACCCAGCCAGTAGCTGGCTGGCATTAACTCTGCCAGGTGTGAGGGAGGCTTCCCACAACTTCTCAAAGAAAAGGCTCCTCCATAGCACCCCTACTACCAGAAAAAAAACAGCCACAGCACACCCTAGTAAAGTGAAATTACTGCACCCAACTATACTGAATTTCTTCATGACATTACAGTCTGACAAATAAATGAAATCAAAAATTATTAACTCTTTTTCTGTCAATGATTACATTAATATGTTGGCATATATTTATGCCAACATATGTAAGAACATGTCTCTGTTTTATTGTTATGGTAGTGGTACAAGTGTGCTGTAGGATCAGTTAACCTGTTTTGTTTGTCTTTTAAAAATACACCCTGAAATCAGAGTGATCTCATTCTTAGTTTGTAAATAAAATAGAATTATGTTGGTTTTTTAAAGATAACTTTTGAGAACTCACTGGAGCTCTTAAGATGAAGTGGGATTTTTTGCCTTTTTCATGCATCTTATGTGGAAGAAATTGTGCATGACTGTAGATTAATTCTATAGTCTACAGCAGATGATTATTAAACAGAAAAGGAAACTGGTTGACATAAATGTTTAACATTGTTGTTATTCTTTGTTGAAGTTTTTAAGCTACTTTGTGTACAAATAGAGACTACGTTGGGTGTGATAGATGAAAAAAGCTGACTTTTGTGTAGCCTCAGCAGTTCTCATCTATGATCTCAAAATGGGTCAGCTTATTCTGTAGCAGCTGCTGAATTGCTGCAATCTGCAGGCCAAAATACTGAGAGAATATAGGTGCCGGTTTATTTTAATTTAGCGGGCTGTCAGCTGTGGTAGCTCAGTGGATATGTCATGAGCCAGCTGAATTGTTCCTGCAGTGAGGGCAAGGGTTCCTGGGAAAGGGACAGGTACTGCTGGTTGAACACCACTGAGCTCTCCCATGGAAATCGGCTCCTGCTCATTAGTCAGAGCTCTCCACCTAGTTGAGAGCCCAGAAAATCAGCTTTTCCTCTCTAGAGGATACACATTACAGAAATTCATCTGGATCATTCAGTGGTGTCCAGTTATATTTGTATGGGCCCTGAACTGTTTTGAGAGGGAATTTGATCTCATATTACTGCATCTTCTGTTTATGAATGTAGCTAATGATAATTGCAAGTTAGTCCAACATTCAACATTATTCTCATTATAGTAACTGATGAATTTGGATTCCCAAATTAATTTTGCTAATGGTTGTCATATGTGAAATGCAGATATCTTGAAAACATGGTGATGTTTATTGCCTTTTAAAATTGCCGTTAAAAGTTGCTAAGTACTCCTGCTTACAACATTCTGTTCTCCTCTTATTCTTTAAATTACGTAAAATGGTAATGCATGATTAACCAAGTCTTTAGGGATTGCCTGTTTAAGTCACTGTGAAGTTTTTTCAAGTGTTATTTTCAAAACTGATTGAGTTGAAATATACAAAATGCAAAGGAATTAACACCGCAGGAATACACTTATATTACAATTACACCTTAACACTACTTTATTATGTCATTAATTGCGTTTTTTTAACAGATTTATGCTTTACAATACATTAAAAGTCTGTTTTTCGAAGTAGTTTTAAAATTTTATTATCTTTTCCCTTGTCCAGTGTTAATTGTCCGTACGATACAGATCTTTCCTTGGAGTCATGGAACTGAAAGCTTGCATCTCAGAAATGACAAGTGTACATTCTCTTCCCTTTTCAGAAGGAGCCAGTTCTGAAGAGCACTTGGTGATTATTCCTGTGGGGCCCTTCCAACTCAGAATATTCTGTGGTTCTGTGAAGTGGGCCTCGTTCTTTTGAGGAACTCTTAATATATTGAAGTGAGGAAAAGCACATCTACCCAAAGGCAAAGAAATTATTCTCAAATAGTCTCAAATAAGCATTTGTCTGAGTACTTGCTTATTTAGTTATATTGTTCATAACCTTTTAGGGGTTTTTTTATTACAAGCTGGCAAATTTTATTACAAACCGGGCAATCTATTGAGTTTTGTCATCAATGTTGATGAAGATATATCTGCTTTTCAAATTCTTTGCAGTAACACTGTAAAAAACTGCATGGCTTATTTTCCACTAAGCAAGCTCTAGGATCCAGAGATGTAGAGTGAGCCAGAACTGATGGGCCACAAATAAGGCCAAGTTGGCAGGAATCAAAGGCAAATTTTCTCTTTCTGCTACCCTATTTCTGGTATGGTTTGATAATGGCTTTAGGTGTGACACATACAATTTTTTCAGAAGAACTAACGTGATTTAAAAAACTGTCGCAATGACAGTTTTTAAATTTACATACGTAATGTAAATTTGAGCTTTATGCTGAGAATGCTGCTGTGAAGTAGACCAAGTGTGATTTTCTGTGACAATCTAACTGTGTTAGAATTTTAGACTAGATGACTCAAAGCTGCCCTGCTAAAAATAAAGCAGGTTTCTGTTTTAAAATCTGAGCTGTACACACAAGTTCAGAATATATATGCAAATAAATAAAAAAAGGCAGCAAGGCACTCTGACAGACTTTTTGTGATATTTTATTTAGCTCTGACATACAGTTCAAAGGTTTAAAGATGCTGAGAATTAAGATACTTAAAAGAAAAGGTAACTGTGACCTGCTATGAGCTGCCTTTGCAAGAGACCCCTATGTCAATAGCTCTAATATTTTTCTTGCAAATAAAAGAATCTCTGTGTGGCAGTTGGTGAGGCAGCACAGGCTTGACATCCAGGTTTGCTTTTGTTATATACTGTGTGCAAGTTAAATTTTAGAATTAATTTAAAGATTAATAATTAAATTCCAAAGCAGTTTCAATTACAAAATGGAGAATGGCATGACATACTTCATTACACATGTTGAGGTATCGTAGCTGGGTATGTTCCAAGTCAAGTAAGTAAGAACATGTGTGAGATGACTATTTTTTAATTGCAACATGATGGAGTGAGATGTCATTTGGGGTTCTCTGTTTTTCCTTTATTCTTCTAATTTTTCCCATCCATTCTTTGCAACATATTGATGAACAATTTTGTTAGTCTAATGAAGATGAGTTTTAGTCAATCTTTTTTTCTAGAAGGTGTAGAAGTACAGGGAGAATTTGCCCATCATCTGACCTGGGTTCTTGTCAGATTTTTCTTATGTAATTAGCCTTACGAGGAATGTCTAGTTTTTAGAATACTTTTAGGCAGCTGAAAGCAGGCACAGGCTTTTGACTACTAAAAAATAAATCTGTTCCACCAAAGTCACAAAAAATCTAGTTTTGACTCATACTCTGAGCTGACCACCGAGGTCTTCATTCTCTTATTATGTGTGTCTGGCTTAAGAAGAAATGACCTCTTCCCCTTTCCATGATCTCCTTCCTTACCTTTTTTTTTTGCAATCGTACAAAAGACATCAAATATTCCGAGTTCTAAAGCTATGATTTAAAATTATATGGGTGAGGCAGCTAAAATAAGAAAGTTTTAAAACAAATCCTACCCTGTTCTGTTCTTTATAAGGCTTTTTAAGTAGTTTAGCTTTGTAGTGTAGGGGCTTGAAATGGCTTCTGACATGAGATAAACTGTGCAATTTCCTCTTCACCCTCAGATCTCTGCAAGTGTTTGCTTTGGATTTGTTCTGTAATACAAGCTCACTGTACCTCTTAGGAGTCTAATCTTCCTATGTTCTCCAGCTTTCCTGTTGCTTTTCCTCTCTCTTTCTCTCTTCTGATCTTAAGAAGAGAGCATCACTTGTTCCAACGGAGTTGCTCCAGATCATTGTGAGGAAAGTAGAAATACTCCTCCTCTTCTAGCAGTGGGACCAAGAATGCAGTGGCAGTATGTTATATCCTAGAAACTTCTCTTTTTATTTTGACAGTCTCCTTAGGGAAGAGCTGATGGCTCTTTGAGTGGTACTTGGGATTTCGTTATTATGGAATTTGTCAGGTGCCTCTTTTTCTTCCAAGTATTGTGACCCATTGTCCTTACAGGATGGGTATCTAGTCAAAAGTTACAAAGCTGTTCCTTTTTTGCTTTGTTTTTTCTTGGAGAGTGTTGTGGCCAGACATAGGGTCCTGTATGTCAAGTACACCATGTACTCTAGGCTTCTGCTTGCAATGTAGACATTTTTGATAACATATGAAACATGTAAGTACAAAATATAATTTAGACATAAGGGAAATTAAGAGGGAAAGCACTTGACGTTTTTTGTGTATTTCTCATTGTATGATAGGTTTTCACTTATGAGGAATTTGTTACAGAAAGAGATTGAAAGACAGTGCAAAAAATGCCCATCTGCTGCCATTGCTGTGGAGCTGTTTCAATTGGCCCTTTCGTTTAGGTTGACTTGGATATGGGCAAGCATTCATTTTAACAGAGCTTGTATTAGGATTATAATCAGAGGAGGAATGAAAGAAAAGATGGAGACTTTTCCTCAGTTACATTCATTATTTGTTTGGCTCACAGCACAGAGATGCATCCCTTGTTGCTGCTGTCAGTAGCAGGAATACCAAACTAAGTTTGGTAACTTGGTGTTATGGGAGTTGACATCTTTGTTGCATGAGCTGTCTCGTACAGAGTCTTTCAGGCCTCTGTTTTCTTCTCAATGGTAGTTAGAATTCACATGAAACCCCAGAAGGTTATCAAATATTGCCAGTGTGCAGGCATGAAACAATTGTATGTTTCCTTTAAGTCAGTGGAGTGAGCATCAAAAGTTTCTGAAAAATCTGAACATAAATGAAAATCAATATATTTGGACTGAATTAGTGTAGAACAGATACCAATGGAAAGATGAAACCTTTGCTAGAAGTTAGTGCTTCAAATGTCACACTTTGTTAAAAATGATGTGCAGCTTATGATCTTCAGTCTAGGACAGAGCTTTTTAAAGTTACTTTTTATTGACTTCAAGTCTCTGCTGTTACTCTGACAGATACAGATCATACCTTTGAGACTTCTTGCTTGTTTACTCTAACACCTGTGTGCCTGGAAAATAACTAAGGTTTAAAATACCAGTATCTGGTCCAGTTAAGGTTCATCTACAGTTGCACTCCATCACATAGTGATATCAAACCTGACTGCTCTACCTAGGGGACTGTGTTACCCTTGGCAGTAAAGATCTCTCGCACCATGGCTGTCCTCTTCAGAAACAGAGGAGCTATTAAAAATAACAGCTGTAAAATTTGGGAATAAATAGTCAATTTAGAGATAGAAGAAAGTAATTTATAGCTATGAACTCTAATGTATGCATCCTAACAGAGGCCAAATGAGTCAAGTTCGTGTAAAGCAATATATTTTATGAGCATTTTATATCATTTTGGAACATGGCCCAGATTTTTTTTTCTGATGATCAGCCCGCAGAAATTTTCTTGTAAAAAAATTAGTGGCCTCAAATCTTCTGAATCATCTGTAAGCTTTCAGTGGTGATAGTAAATCCAGGTAACTATTCAGTTACTGTTTATGATAATGGCCATTTTTATTTCTTGCTTTCTACAGAGTAGGCCTTTGTGTTGCAATCTCATATTTCATCATGCTTTTTGAAACTTGCATGCTAAAAAAAGGATGTTTTAAATTAAAAGTAATGTTTGTGGTTGTTTGAAAATCCTCAGAAAAAAAACTACTTGGATATTTACAGAAATTGAGTCCTGTTGCTGTTTTCCATTTCATGCATGCTAAGTCAGAAGTGTAATATCTAAGTATGCTACGGGGAATTATTAAAATTATACAGTTATTTCCTAGCCAAAACTTTAAATTATCTCCTGCCTTTCTTGTTGTAATGTATGGCTTAAAAATATGAACAATTTAACAGGAGTTAAAATTGTAGATGGTTTCCAACCTGTAAAATAATTCCCATTTGGTTGCAAATTCCATTGCAATTAGAAAAGGCCATAACAATTTTTAGTTTTATTTAAGACATAGAATAATAGATCTGATTTCCAAAAGTGCTGTGGATTAGCAGCTCTGAAGTATTTTAAATTCTAGCCAGAAGCATAACATAATTGATATTTATGTTATCGGGTACGGCAGCATTCTCAGTGCTGTCATTTTGCTTGTAATTTTCTCCTTGCTTGTAAAATTATCTTATTTATTATTTGCACTTTATTCTTAATCAGTTTTGCTAATGTAGTAAAAACATTGAAATGTTATTATATGATTAGCAATTTTCCACTGTATTAATCCAGCATTACATTATACTGTGTGGTGACAATAATGATTTCTAATGTGGTAATGAGAGAGAGTTATTAACATTCCCTGATATTTAATAGTTTCTTAATTGCAAGATGGAAAAACGTCTTAAAAGTTACCATAACCAGCTGTATTAGTGGCAAGAGTTGCAAAATGGTGGAATCTGAGACATAAAAATGTAAAGATATACTTTGAATGGAACACTACCTCCATCTGTGTAAAGACATTTTGGTTTTATGCTTGTTTTCAGGAATCATGGGGTTATTCTTAGGGTATTTTTCCATATATTAAACTCAATATTAATATTGACAAATAGAGGAAGACTAGCAGATTTAATGCACACTTACCAGTGTACGTTAAATGGGTATGTGCTTTTTTTAATGAGGAAGGTGAAAAATCTGTGGTATCCAGCTGGGAAAATGATTTAAAATCATTAAGCTCTCACAGCTGTGACATAGTACTCTAAAATAGCCCCAGTACAAACTAAGAGCTGCACATTGAAAGGAATACAAATTCAGAACCAGGACAAAACAAGTACATAAATGTTACAAATGATTTATCTGGCTCACTAGATTGAGTGGACTCTTACGTTCAGTAAATGATTTAAGAGGTATTGGAGTGGCTTCAAAATTCTGAAGTTAGAAGTGCAAATGGATACATTTCCCATTTAATTTTAGAAGTTTTATGGATAACTTAAAAAATTGTTGGGAAGAGTAACCAAAGAGTAACCAAAAGAGGAAAATAATTATACAGGGGAAACAAATGTATTTTCAGGTCTAAAAGTATTATAAACATTTATGAGATAATGAGACAATGTGTAACGCAAAGTATGCTGACAGAAAATCAACTTACAATAGTAGCACGTTGAGCTTTCAGATGGAGAAACGCACTGTAGAAGTAGAAAATACATACAGTCGGCCCTCTTGCACTTCACGCCCCCCATATTGCGGCTTCAGATCTTAGCGGTGTGATTTTTTAGTGATGTAGGAGACCCATTTCGCAACTGCACATGCGCGACCTGGCGCCGCAGACAGGGTGGCTGTGGTGGCTCAGGTGGCAGCAGAGGGGGCGTGGGTGGCGACAGCAGCAGTGGCAGCGCGGGCGGCGGTGGCAGTGCGGCCGCTATTCAACACAGAAGTATGGCTTCATGGACCCTGATTAAGGCCATGGGTGCGCGATATAGGAGACCCGACTCTAGTCCTATAGACAGTATTGTTGGTGAAATTCAGCAGTTGTCCAATGCTCAGTGTCATATTACTTCTTGAAATGAAAATTCCTGAGAAGTACCTCAAATACAGTGGTTTTGGTATTGAAACAGCAGCAAAGTTGAAAGCCTAGAGAAAGTAAAAATACCGTACTTATGTGTTCTTAGGTGTAAATTTTTCAGCAGGAAATGTGCGCTGTTTTCCTCATACCCTTTTCAAATCAACAATTTAGTTTATGAGGTAGTGTTAATGACATATTAAAGAAATTTCTTCTTAAGGTTCCAGTGGAGTGACTTGCATTTTATTACCCAATAAAAACAGTGAAGCTTCTATCAGGGTTCTTATAACGGATAGTTGTGCATAGTATAACTGTCACTTAAAGCCGGTATTTATGAACATGAGGGCAGTCCTGTAATAAGTAAAGGATGAGCTTTCACTAATTTTGCGTCTGCTACAATTAAGAGATAGATTTAGATTCACTTTATGTAGCGTGTTGTAAAACAGATTCTATAAATGAAGCTGAAATGTTTAACCCACTTTTATTACATGTTTAAATAGCATAAGGAACTGACATTTTCAATACACATCCCTCTAAATATGCATATTGTTCTCAGCGGTTAATTTAAATTGCTACTTTGTGTTAGTGATTTGCTTATAGCAAAAATACTTTGTTCACTTCAATTTTTCTATGCTAAACTCACCGAAACTTGTTCTTATTTAAAATGTTTTTTTTCAAAAAGAAAAAACTGTAGACCGTAGACCTATTAAAAAAACATTGCAAATTCTAGCATTGCTTTTATCACTATTGTTTATTAATTGCTTTATTCCCCAAATTTCTAACAGCTTGCTACTGCGTTTAATCAAAAGAACAAATTGTTCATACCTGCTTCAATTTTTTAAAGTGGTACACTGCAATTCTACATTGAAGGAAATATTTCAGATTATGGTTGAAATTCTATGGTGAGATGAGGCAATCTGAAATCATATCCCAAATAGGAGTTTCCTCTCTGAAATAAATGAAAAAGGAGTATTGGTATAGTGGCACCTCTTATAACCCACTTATAACATCTGCTTTCTAATATATATAATCTGTGTTATTGAAAATCCTATTAAAATAGCACTTCAACTTTTCCTCAAGTTTTATTTTATTTCAGAACCTACTTTAGATGAAAAGTCTTAAAGTAACAGCACTAGTGAGATTTGATGTTTAGATGCTGTATTGACTGAAATTATGTTACAAAAGTTGGGAGCATTACTTTTGCTACTTACAGTATCATGTTTCAATAATGCATATTTGCTTCCGCTTTACAGCTTTCTTTTGCCCACCTATGCAGTTAAACATGCCTCTCATGATGTTGAATTCCTAATTATATAACCAGAAGCTCTTACAGAATCAGATGAGCTTTAACTAACAAAATAAATGCCCATGAAAGTGCACTGTCAGTGCATTAGCTTCCAGATCATATGGGATTGAGTTTGTCCCTTGCAATCTCTTTCAATGTTCTTTGTTATGACAGATGAGATATGGAATATTATCTGTAGTTTGCTTTATGTCTGAAATAACTATTGATGAATTTTGTTGTTTCTCTTCATAGATGTGTATTTTCCATTTCCAGTCAAAAAAATTGCAGTATTTTTCTTTTGGCTATTAGGGATAGAAGAATATAGAATTTGTGAAGTTCTATACACAATTAACAAAGATATATCAACAAATATTTGTAATAATAAACATAATTTTCACCTTAATTTTCACCCCCTGCATTATAAGGGACAGCACCACAGATTTTTTGATAATCCCACAGTACTGCTCTTTTTACTTTTTGGTGGTTGGGTTGTTCTTGTGCACTGTGATATTGTTACCTGTGGGTGGACACCTTTTCTCAGATTTCATGGATAAGAAATGAGGACATTTAAAAATGTGTCAAAGGATGATGTTTGAAACTCAACGTCTCAATGTACAGTGACAAATACTTTATTATTTGTCTGAAAAACTTTCAGATACTCACACATCTCTTTTTGTCCCTAAACATCAGCTTGTAGATTAAATTGGTTTTGCTGGAAAAGAAGTAGTGTTTTCTGTTATTGTGTCAATATTTCTCTTCTTGCCTAATTACGGTAATCCCTTGCTCCTTCACACTTTGGCATTTCCAGCTTCAGTACATCACAGATTTTTTTTTCCGTGAGGCTCGCCCTGTCCCGAACTGGCAGGAGCTGCTCCCTGGGCTCCCACAAGTTCTTCACGTTTTTCAAGAGATAACAATGGAGGAACATGGACAAAGAAAACCTTAAGGATCAGTCCTATTTTTTATTTTTTTTTTGCCAATGTGGGATTGTGCCTCGGCATGCTATTGGCTGATCCTGTATCGAGCCTGCTGAGTGGCTCAAATCCTGTTTTGTAGATTTCGCTTAACGCGACATCTCTCTGGAACCAACCCCCTCCAAAATTTGAGAGATTACTGTATTTTGAGAGTTTTTCCTATTTGTCAAAAAACTCCCCAAACCAGTGATCCCCAAACAACTCCAAACCAGCTTTTATTCAAGTATTTCTGAAGCAACTGGACTACTTTATTGTTCAGTCCTGCTTTGTTGGTTTAGTGATTTTACATTTACCTATGCTTTACATTTCTCCTATCGTGTCTTACAGTATTTTGGTTTTTTGTTTTAGAAGTGATCATGCATATTAACAAGGAGACCCTTAACTACCTGAAAGTTTTCTTCCTAGTATAGTACTAACTCTTAAAGAAAACTTTGAACTTATCCTTTCTTATGTAATTTGTTAGAAAATCTTTGATCATCTTCTCGGTTCCTCGTGCTCTGGTGCATTCTGAATAGATGCTGGAATAGGGAGTAGTTTAAAGTTACTAAAGCTATAAAAGGTATCTCACTGATTTTTTTCTCTACTGCAGCATTTGCATCAAAATCTTCTTAGCTTGTCTTTTAGAGTGCCAATAAGCTTACCTGACTCTTTATTTTGTTAATTCTACCTTGTTACAAGTACAGAGGAATATCCCCAGCTGTCCTATTATGAGTTGCTTCTAAAGGTTCACATATAGTTTCATTCTGTGAATTAATCTGTGAACTGCCTCAGGACCCTTGAGAGAACTATACTAAAATGGTCTTTTGACAGAGACTCTTTCCTACTTCACCTCATTTATTTCTGATTGTTCTCTTCTGTGTTTTGTGTATTGCATTTTCTGTGTACTCTACACAGCTGGTGGTCATTTGTCATCTCATCTATATTGATCTCCTTGGCTGTGTCAAACAGTCTGTTCCACCACAACCAGAAGCTGAACAAAATGCATGCTTTAACTATGTTCATTTGTCCTGGGATAAAAAATAATGTTGTACTCTAAGCAGTGAACCACACCGATTATAGAATTCTTATCGTTTCTGTAAGTGTTCTGTGTTAATAAAAGAAATATCAATAGTTCTAATAGTCAATTGCCACCCTTTAAATTACAGGTATGTAATCTTTCCTTTGGACAAATCTATACAGCCATCAGAACAATAGCAGTGTGCAAATTACAGCTTTTGCAGGAAATCAAGCAGGGAGTATGCAAGTCTCTGTTGTTTCTTTCTATATTCATCTTTGCAATAACAATGTCTCTGCTCATTTTCACAAACTTTAATTGTCATTCAGAGTATCCCATTTGAGTTCAATTATACGCTCTTAAGGGGAAGGAACCCTGTTAATGTTTATCTGTAAAGCGCTGTGTTCATTTATAGCACTCTGTAAGTAGCGATCAATTTTCTTTTATGCTGTGCATTCTGGTTTGTACTAAATCCATTTTAGCAGGCAGTAATTTTTCAACACCAATCTTTCCCGGTGAGTGTGTTATTGGTAGTTCAGTAAAAAACTAGAACAGTGGCATGCAGTTTTTACTTGCTTATTTCTTAACTAACATTTTCAGAAGCAGTAAAATTACATGTTATTTAAGAACATTGCATTCAATCAGGATAAATCTTGTTTCTTGTGTTTTTCCAAACTCCAAGAAGAAAAGAATATCCGTTTATGCATACAGGAAGGACATTTTGTGTTCTTTTAGGAGGGCCACATAACAGATCAAAGTAGTTAAGTGCATGATATTTAATGCCTTCATTTTGGTTTTAAGTACTTTTGTATTAAACATTAGAAATTGAGAGGGTGAATTATAAGAAGTGGCTTATTCATATACGCACTTAGAGTAGAGAAGGTACATTTGAGTATAGGAACATTTTTAAGCATCCATGTAAGTAAACAAAGGCATTTCTGCTATATAACCCTTCTTCCTGTCTTTAGTTTTGACTACTATTTTCTGAACCATTTGGTGTCAGTAGATCTGAGTAAACATCTGAAGTTTTATTTGGAATTTTAGATGTATTTTGAGTACAAAACGATTCTGGCATGCTCATATGCCCCAACTCTCTAACAGTGAAACTGGAAGAACCTGAATGCATTTAAGTGAGAATTGAATTTTGTGATCCCCATTCTGTAAATCCTCTGTCCTGCTAGCAGGTAGGAGTCTGATACAATAATTTATGTCAAAGAGCATAACTTGTTACACCGTATGTGAGAACAGGAGCTTCTCATGAAAAATGTTATGTTCTCTTCTGGTTATATGGTCACATGGAAAGACTCCAAGCCATTGAGCACCTTGATTTCAGTGTTGACATTCAATATTTTATCTCTAATCAAAATCCATACATGTTGGAGTTAATTCTGTTGAACATGTAAATCAGTATATATAATATTGAACTTCAGTTACTTAGGCATATAGTCTTGAAAATTTTTATAAGTTTTGATACACACTGGAGAAATGCTGAGAGACTATTTACAGTTAAAGAAAACATTCTTAAAAGTTAAGTTGCTTCCTTCTTTTAAGATTGAAAATGTGGCTACAAAGAATTGTTGCAGAGGTGACAGATTGCTAGACACAGGAACTGACACTTTGTAAATGTTAGTTGTTAAAAAATAGACGTTTCTGGTGTCATCAGTCCAAGTGAAGTATAGTTGTCCCTTGGCTTCTTAGTAATTAAATATAACTATTTTCCCATGGTCCTTTGTTTTTTTCCTGACTTGCAGAGTGTTTTGTGTTATAGCTATTATATATTTGCTTTTCTGGCATATTTCCATGCAGGATGTTACCAAATGAAATACGTATTTGGCTGAATTACTCCTCTGATTTAGCAAGAATTAATAACGCATCATCTGTAGCTGGAGTATCTATGTATTCACCTTGGAAACATACATTATGGTAGACGCCTCAGCATTTTCTGAAGTCTTTTATCAAAGTCTTGGAACAAAATAGATTAAATAAAAGATAGACTTCTTACATATAGCAATCCTGAGACCCAGAAGTGAATGAGAGGTGACATAGCCTGCTCTAAATGTTTCAACTTTTGCAGGTTAGGTTTGAAAATTAACATCACTTAGCTGTTGTCTATTCATTCAGGGTTTTATCCTTAGTTGTACAAATCATGCTAAATGCAGGATTTAAAAGTCCTAATAAAATTTTGGACTTCAGTGTTTTGGGAGTTGGAACTTGGTTTTCTTTGTCGTCTTTGATTACTATTTTCACTTCTTCTCAAAATGTGTTACTTACAATGTTTATAAGGTAAAAAAAAGTAAAGCCTGAGGTACTTTTAGTGGCTACTGTCACAGTTACTTAAGTTAATATAAGCACTTACAATTAATTTGGCTTCTGAAGACTTTGAAGTTGTCAGCCTGCAATCCTGTCTCTCTCTGTAAACATCAAATATGTCATGTGAGACACTGACTATGTACAACTTGCTCTTCGTTTTGGAATTATTCATTAATTTAAATTTTCTGGTTAATTTTGTTTAAAGAAAGAGAATTTAGCATGCTATTTAAATGTAACCTTCATAATTGCCTGAAGAGGAAATGTCATTTAATACAGGACAAAATTCACTTAAGTTGAGACTGCTTCAAGATGGTTGCACATCTATGGGGGTTATAATAATGAATGCTCAATTGTGCACACATTCAGTGAATTTTTTCATGGTAGATATAGATGTGAGGTATGAAGTTACCTTTCTCTTTGAAGTCGTCTAGGTACCACAGGCGTTTATGTCATGCACTCACCTTCATAAATTTGTCACCTTCATCTAAAAACTGTGATTGGTTTTCTACTCTCCTCTGCTTTTTCTAAATAGCTATTCCAAAGTAAATAATATTATTATTTGTGTTCTGTGTATTTCCTGGATAATTTCCTTCCATGTTTGTGTCAAGATTCTCCTTCAAGTAGCTGCTTTGGTGTTTATACAGAATTGCAGCATTGCTGAGATTGGTTCTCAAAGCAGGATCAGTTAAGGCAGGGTGTGCATGACTTTAAGGATGGAGTCTCCATAGCCACCCTGGGAAACCTGTGAGAGCTTTCAACCACACTTACAGTAAAAAAGTGTTATGCTTGAATAGAATTTCTTGTATTTCAGTTTGTGCCTGTTTCCTCTCGCCCTGTCAAAGGGCAAACACCCCTGTAAAGAGCTTAGCTCTGTCTTCCTCCCCTCCCCACCTCCCACAATGTATTTATACACCTTGGTAAGACCTCTCCTGAACCTTATCTCCTGGTGGAACAGTCCCAGCTCTCTCAGCCTCTCCTTGTGACAGATGTGCCAATCCACTAATCATCTTAGTGGCTCCTGCTAAGTAGAGGGAGGCAATCATCACCCTTGACCTGCTGGCTGCATTCTTCTTAATGCAGCCCCTGGATGCTGTTGGTAGTGTTTCTTGCAAGGGTACTTCGCTGCGTCATGTTTGACTTCTCCCCTAGGGCCTTCATGTGGTTTGTTTTTTCTTACGAGACAGCTTTCTGCCCAACCTGTGCTGGTGAAGGGTGTTATTCCTCCTCAGGTGTAGGACTTTCTAGTTACTGTTGTAGAACTTCATAAGCCCATTCTCTTGCCTGTTGAAGCCCCCCACAACCATCTATTCTATCAACCACTCTTTGCAGTTCTGTGTTGTCTCCAGGTGTGCTGAGGGTGCAGTCTGGGCGGTCATAAGATCATTAGTGAAGATGTGTTGTCCTCAGTATCAGCCAGTTTTCTCCAGCTGGATTAACTGGATTGTTTACAGATCTTTCAGCCCAGAAGTTCAGGTGGTTTTCAGTCCACTTCAGAGTCCTTTACATAGGCCATACTTCATCATTTGACAGTGTTATGAGAAAAGCTGACAAGTCTTACTGAAGTCAAGATGAACAACATCACTTGACCTGCCTTCATTCACTGAGCTACTAATCTCATTGTAGAAAGATGTATAATCTAATGTATTAAATCTGTCATCTTTTTTTTTAAATTAGGCTATTCAAAGTTAAACTATTTTAAAATGACTTTATACTTATTTCATTCTTATGATCTTACTGTTCTGTTCAATTTTTGTTTTTCATTTCTGAAAACAGTGGCCAGACTGGTTCTATTTGTGGTCTTACAAGGGGGCTTACAATGAACTTAAAATTTAAATCTCTCTATTGGAAATGCCCACATTACTTGCTTTGGTGGAGTGTTTGTTTTGGTTTGGGGGGTTTTTGTGTGTGGTTGGTGGGTTTGTTGTTTTTTATTTAAAAAAATAATGCCTTTTAAGGCATCTCGGGTTGTCTAAGTCAGGTGGTGGTCAATTATTGAGCAATTGCCAGGCACTATTGCCTATAACGTCCTGGGACTTTATCGACCAATTTCCATTTCTTCAGCTTCATTAATAGTTCCCTTTACAGCATTTAATCAGATACTTCAGTCAAGTCTAGATATATTAAATATCTAAGACAAATGTCAGATTTGTCTGGCATAATCTACACTTAGGAAGACCATATGACATTTTTCTGACTTTTATTCCATATGTTTCATTCAGGTATTCAAGAAGAATGCCTGTAATCTTGGATGATGTTGAGGTCACATTGCACTTCTTTGGTTATCCATATCATGTTTTTGCTTGTCTTAAGTGTAAGAACTATTTCTTGTTCCCTGTATTTTCAGTACCTGGTGTTTCAGTCAATCTGTTGTATCCTATAATTTTTTATAGATGCCAATTAATACCTATGGGCAAAAAGCTGTGAGTCTCTGAAGCAGACATTTTCTGTAAGAAATGATAATTGAGGTACTTGATCGTATTTCTAATAGCTAATATTAAAAATTCTTTATTCATGTTTTTATGTTCTTACTTCATCAACTGTGTAAATTTGTTATAGTCTTAATTAAATGACAGATTGATTGTTTTCCTTAGTAGAACTTTCCTGTTTTTTATTTGAAACATAATTTTTTATTGTGGAATGGATGCTTTTTATCCATTTTGGAAGTAAACATTTTCCAAGCTTTCCTATGTGCAGAGGTAAAACCTGGTAGTGCATGGTGTAAAATCTTCAGTGGTTTTCTTAAGACAGTTGTTCATTTGCTTTTTAATAATTATTATTAAAAGATAAATTATCTTAGGAAATATTCTTGGGTTTTCAGGGTTTAAGATGGGGGTCAAGAACTTGGCAGGGCAGGTGAATATGCCTTCTATTTTAGAATGCTCATTATAAATTATTAAATCATTTTATTTTTACGGAAAGAGTGATCTGGATTTGGAATTGGTTGCCCGCAGAGGTGGTTGACTCGCCAACCCTGGAAGTGTTTAAGGGTAGGCTGGATGAGGTGTTGAGTGATATGATCTAGATGTAGATGATAGGTTATTTGGGCTATAGGTTGGACTAGATGATCTTCAAGGGCCTTTCCAACCTTATCTATGCTGTGATACTGTGAAAGCAGCAACTTGAAGTTATATGCCTTCTTATTGAAAATGCTTGTACTGTTGTGCTGCAGTGTTGGAATAGAGGCAGAAAACAAGACGTGTAAGTGAAAACTAGTAGGAAAGAAAAATGTAGGCAGTTGTTGGGCAGAGTATAATCAACAATTACAGTAATCGCTCGCTACTTTGTGGTTCAATACATCACAGGGTTTTTTCTGCGTATTTACCGCTACTTTGCGGATTTTGCTTATCACGGCATCTTTCTGGAACTGACCCCCTGTGATATTCAAGGGATTACAGTAGTATGTAAATACATACCTATGAAGTGGTTGCTGTTCTGGGAGAAGCCCAGGAAGCCCTTTTTGGAGCTGGTGTGAGCTGCAGACATTGGAGTGTGCAGCTGAGATGGGAGTAAGGCAGGGTGAGTAATGGGGGCTGCTAACAATTCATGCAGTGCGCAGACCTGACTATCTGATTCTGCTGAGCCATCTTGTTCCATGAAGACGAGTTTAAGCGTTAGTGTGCCTTGTGAGGTCTTGCAGGGACATCAAATTCAGTCCTTTGTAAACTCACTATGCGTTTTCCTTATCCAAGAGGGAGCCTGCCTATTTTTCTTAATGAAAAGAAGGATTGACTTGTTTCCCTAGGCATGTCCAGCAAGGAGTAAAGCTGTCTCCCATTTCCTTTGTTGCTTTGTGTTTGAATATGAATTATCATTTTATGAATTTTACATTAGTAAACATTCATGGTGCAAACACTTAAGTGGAATAAATGTATGTAGCTCATTATTACTCTCCTGTCTAGTTCCCAATCAAGAGCTAATTAAGCACATAGGGATGATAGTGCTTTTGTGGATAAGAGATCCCTCGACTCTTGCTTCCTAATAGGAAGGTATTGAGAAATAAGTACATAAAACAATTTTTTTATCCTCCTGGGAATTTTTTTGTTTATTCATTTACTTAAATATTTATGATATTGTGATTTTATTTATATTGTGTGTCAGACAAAGACACTAAAGACAGTATTTCTGAATGCTCATTGACGTTATAAGTTCCACAAATAAAGATTTAAAAAAGCATTATTTTGTGAACATTGTGATAGCATGTTTAATTAGTGTTTTCAGATTTCAAAGGTAAAAATCTTAAAATTAAAAAATTTAATTATTAAAATTACTTTTATATGAGCAATTTTTAGTGTCTGTGTTCAATTGCTGAAAACAAACGTATTACTTGAGTGTATACCTTTTCTATAATTCGCATTCATATTTTTTCAGTCTGTTAAACCACTTCTATCTGACTAACATAATCTGTTTAGTAACCCCAATGGATTTAAGGTCAATTTTTGTATTATATTTTCTGGTTTATGATGACACTTGCTGTCATCTTCATAATAATGATTCTGTAATAGATAAGCTTACAACAACATATTCTGAAAACAGTGGGGTTTTTTTAAATATCATTTTATTGTTTACAGTAGTACTGGAAATCCATTACAGTCAGCCCTCTTGCACTTCGCGCCCCTCATATTGTGGCTTCAGATCTTAGCGGCATGATTTTTTAACAATGAAGGAGGCCCGTTTTCACAACTGCACATGCGCGACCTGCCCTGGCATGCATGAATATTCAATTAGGCAGTTATGAAAATGCAAATCAACTCTCACAGCCGCTGCAGTGGCCCTGCCACTCAAATTGCCCCATCCCTGCCCGCGCTGGCCGCCCCGCCGCCCCGATTGCCATGTCCCTGCCCACGCCAGCGGCCCCACCGCTTCAGTTGCCGCGCTTGCACTTGCGGCCCTGCCCCTCCGATTGCCCTGTCCCAGCCCCAGCGGCTCCGCTGCTTCCCCACCCCCCTGCACGGTTGCCCCGGCAACCGATACGCAGCAACACAGTGCCAAAACAGCAACGGGGACATGTCTGAGGGTGTGGGGCAAATTTGCACATTAATGAGCTGCCATTCAGCGTGGAAGTAGGGCTTCGTGGAACCTGATTAAGACTGCGGGTCTGCGATATAGGAGACCCGGCTGTAGATGTTGAAGATATAACCAAAGATATGATCAAGATTAGCATACTGGTAAAAACTAATCTAAGTTATAAGTATTGGTCATCATAGATATGTAGGGTTCATTTTACGCTGAATAGTGTCTAGACCAATAATAAAAATCAGGTAGAAACTCCACATTTATTGGCTTTTTAAGGACTTGGGATCTTTGGGGGATTTTTGGAAGCTGTAAGGAGCTCTTAAATGTTAATTTCCATGTTTTTTCAGTGAGTAGTCCACTGAAATGTTAATATTTCCTATCATTACTAATGTAGAATGGACTTTAAAAAATTCGACTCTTATGCTATCATAGTATCCAAAAAAGCCATTCTTCAGTAAAATGTTCAACACCAAGTCAATTGAGCATTAACATATATTTAAATGGAGTGCTTTCAACTGGATCAAAATAAGAAGATAAAAAGTGTATCAGTGTCAATATAATACTGATTATATATCTTAGCAGACTGCTGAACTGGGTGCATTATTTTTATAATTTTCTGCAGTATTGCAGTTACAGTAGTAGTGTACTTTATTTTGATTGTTCTAATGAATCATACAACACCTTTTGGAAAAGTGAGTGCTGGAATACTTCCATGTAGAAGTCTTTGCCAAATGTAGTATTATTATTATAAAGTAGGTGTAACTTCCTTTGCCGATCATATGAGCTATGATAGCAGAATGTAACGCCAAGTGCTGGCAGCTGTTTGTTCTTTTATTCACTGTCTTTGATACCCATTGCTTAGTCATTAGTACTTGCACAAACATTTAGCAGGTTAATGTGTCAGCTACATATCAGCTATGAAAGTATTTTTGGCAGTCTTTCAAAGGAACTTTTCTTTTGTGCCTGAAACAATCCAGTCTTCTATTCAGTGTTTTAAAAATAACTTGAGTTTAGATTATAGCTGTAGAATTGAATATGAGTGTCACAGTTTTAATTTTAAAATTTATTAGGTATAATTTATTCTGTAAATTTAAATGTAAGAAATCTAAAGACACAGTTTTTCACTCACTGTATAGCTTTGTTTTACTCTGTCCAGTGTTCCAGATTGAAGAAATAATAAATGGATACAAAAACAGCACAAATTACAGATAAAAAAAAAAATTGGATAGTTGCAGGTAAGCTTCCATTAGCCAGTTAAATTCAGTGCCAAACTGCAGATCCACCCACCTACAAATATTGTCCATTTTGTCCTATTCTATTGTTTAGAGTTACAAAATGTGTTTTCTTACAACATTCGAAGTTCATAGAATCATAGAATATCCTGATTTGTAAGGGACTCACAAGGATCATTGCACCTTGCACAGGACAACCTTGTACCATGAACCTAGAAACATTGTCCAAAAACTTCTTAACTCTGTCAGGCTTGGTGCTGTGACCACTTACCACTAAGGTAAATGTTCTACTTACCTTACCTGCTCTACTTGCTCAACCACTCTCTGGGTGAAAAACTTTTTCCTGTTATCCGAGCTGAATCTTCTGTCTCAGCTTCATGCCATTTCCTCAACTTCTATCACTGGTCACAAGAGTGAAGAGATCAGTGCCTGTCCCTCTGCTTTGCCCTTGTGAGGAAGCTCTAGAATGCTATGAAGTCTCCCCTCAGTCTCCTCTTCTCCAGACTGAACAGACCAAATGACCTCAGCCACTCCTCATCTGGCTTCCCCTCCAGAGCCTTCACCATCTTTGTGGCCCATTTTTTATATATTTTTATTACAGTCGGCCCTCTTGCACTTTGCACCCCCCATATTGCAGCTTCAGATCTTAGTGGCATGATTTTTTAGCGATGGAGACCCATTTTCTCAACTGCGCATGCGGACTTGCCGCTGTGGCGGCGCGGACGGGGCAGGGGCAGCGGTGCGGGCGGCAGCAGCGGTGTGGGCAGCAGCGCGGACGCCATTCAACGCTGAAGTAGGGCCTTGCGGACCCCCACTAAGACCGCGGGTGCGTGATATAGGAGACCCGACTCTACATCTAAGTAGCTTAAAGTTAAGACAAAATGTCTCCAGTGTTGTCTGTATGACTCTCAAAGAGTAAAGCTGTTTAAAATAAGGAAGCACAAGTAGTTCTCAACAGTTATGATGACTATCCCCACTACCGCTCTCTCTGCTGTGACTAAACAGCTCAAGTTGTGAATCATACAACTTACCTGTGCTGGAGCTGGTAAGTGCAGTATATCGTCCAAGCCCCTTCGCCCTTGCCTGCAGACTCTATACTGTGTATCTGAAAGAGTTCATTGTCACTGTGATAAACGTGCATAACTTCCATTAACGTTAATGGAAGTTGTGCCTGAATGTCAAAAGAAGAATTACTTCTCAGCATGGTAAAGGAATTAATTAAGCTGTGTTTGGTTGGTTGGTTACTGAAATGGGATCATTAGACTCAAAAAAATCCTATTAGAGTGATAGACTAGTTTACCTTATACTGTGCAGAAACCTATTGATTTGCCAAGGCAAAGCTATTAGAAGGTCAGTTAATTTTTGGATACTTGCTGTATGATTATGGTGAATGTGTAGCAAAATAAAAGTAATGAAATTTCACTACTGATTCTGTGAGATGTAAAAGAAACATAATTTATTTGTGCAATTAAATTAGCTGAAATGAGAACCTTCTTGACGGTTGCTTATAAAGAAAAATTTGGCTTGGTTCTGCCAGCCATTTTGACATTCAGCATGATTCTAGTAACCTTATGAAGAATTGCAGAGTTAGTTTGAGAACTTTAATGAACAGAACCACTGAGTTATTTATTCAAATCCCTTTTGCTGCTTCATTTGGTTAATAGTGTTGTGTTTGTTTTTACTATTCTCTGTATTTTGAGTCAGATACTTATGGGTAGTTGGAGTTCCTCTTTTCTTGTTTGACTCTATTCTAGGTCCCACTATGGAGCAGAAACTAATTAACTTATTTCAACTGCTCTGAAAATTTTGTAACCTGCTCTTCTCTCCATAGTTTATCTGTTACTTTAAGTAATGCCTGAAAAGAAATGTGAATGCCTTCTCTGGAATGGTCTGGGGGGGGAAAAGTATTTGTAGATACAGCAGCTTTAAAAATATATGTATTTTTTCCACAGTATGCTTGTTCCTGTTAGTGTACATGTAGAAGTTTTCACTTAGTGATGCAGATCTCAGATTGCATATTTAGCTTAAAGTTAAGAATCATAGAATCATACAATTTAGAATCATAGAATCCTTACCTTTGGAAAAGGCCTCCAAGATCAAGTCCAACCTCTGACCAAACACCATCTTGCCAGCTAAACCACAGCTTTAAGTGCCACGTCCAGTCATTTCTTGAACAATTCCGGGGTTGGTGACTCTTCCACTTTTCTGGGCAGCCCCTTCGAATGCTTAACCACCCTTCCAGTGAAAATGATGTTTAGATATAACTTTTTTGTTGTTAGTTCAGATATTGTATTAGCATTTTTTGTACATTCACTGCCTGAAGGATGCATTCAGTGCCTGAAGCTACTTTGCTACTTCTGTTTTAAGTAGCATTCCAAGTCTTGCATGCTGTATTAAAGAAACAAATTTGCATTTGATGTCATTTTATCATCTTGACAGCCTTCTAATCTACTGTGCTCCTCTGTACGAACAAGTAGATGGAATTACAAGTTGTTATCCATGGGAAATCATGTAATGATGTAATTAATGCTGGTAGAACAGCTAACAATAATGGCAATATCCAAAACTGCCAGACAGAATCCCTAAAAAATCATGGTGGAGTTTTTATCCTTCTGAGAAGGAAAATATGTCAAGATACTTACACAGTCGAGTCTCGTATACCATGGTACCGCTGTCTTGTTTGTCTCCCACAAAGCCCTGCTTCCGCGTAGAATGGCAGCTCATTAATATGCAAATTTGCCCCACACCCTCACACTGTTGTATATCTCCTTCTTCCATAAAGCATATATAAAAATATTTATTTAAAAAGTAAACAATTATATGTGCTCAGATGGAGGTATTTGTCCCCCATAACAAACTCCTGGTGAAGCTGGAGGCTTGTGGCTTGGATGGGTTTACAGTGGACTGGATCAGGAGTTGGTTGGATAACAGAGCTCAGAGAGTGGTGGTTAATGGTGCTGTGTCCGGTTGGAGGCCGGTCACTAGTGGGGTGCCTCAGGGTTCAGTGTTGGGACCTGTCCTGTTCAATATCTTTA
>WEKX01016111.1:387505-425326 GCA_013390025.1 Pitta sordida
TGGTGGAGTCACCGTCCCTAGAGGTGTTTAAGAAAAGGTTGGATGAAGTTCTTGGTGGCATGACCTAGATATTAGGGTAGTGTGTTTTACGTAGGATGGTGTGTTGGTAGTAGGATGGCAACAGGTGAGGTAACAGGTTTGGCTAGATTAGGTAATAGGTGATAGGTTGGACTTGATGATCTCTATGGTCTTTTCCAACCTTACTGAATCTGTGATTCTGTGATTTTATGAAATTTATTATAAAATCAGATTTTATAACAATTATCAATTTCATTGTATTCCCTGTACGGTAGCTGAAGATTTGTCTCATTTTATAGCATGGACTGCCCTCTATGACATGGACAGGCCCAGAGTGCATCATACCAAATTTTGGCCACAAGATTTTTCATTAACATTTTTTTTTTAAATTATTGTTTATGATGCTAGTAGAAACAAAAATGTCCTAGAGTGCATTTGAAAAACACTACCTTCTGCATATTTTTGATTCTTTTTCTTTCTCTTTTTCTTTCTTCAGTGGCATCCATTCCCTCTGTTGCCTTTTGAAATTGAGATATGAATTGACATTTCCCCTCATAGTACAGTCTTCATCAATAGGGATCATTCCAAAATATACAAAAAAGTAAATGAGAAAATTCGAATTTGAAGGACGGAAGATAAGCACATTTTCAGTGGTGCTCTTTTTGTCTGTAGTTAATGATCTGTTACGACTAGTATCATTAGACTGAACTGAAATGGTCATCATGAAATTAAGTATTTGTCAAGGTCACTTCTGGTTATTTAGTGGTTTGTGGTATTTGAGTGATTTGACAGGCAATTTACCTGATCTTAAGCAGATCTGAGTACAAAACTAAGATGGTTAATGAGCTATTCCTACAATTTGAGAACATATTTTTCAAGTGAAGTTCTATTTGCTGTTGTTTGTTATACTTAGAAGAATTCCAGTAATAGTGTATTCTTTTTTGCCATGTTAATGGAAAAAGTTGAAGACATGGGACTCCGACTTCTGTTTCATGAATTCTTGTTTTGCAAAATTTTGTATGTTATTGTACATGCAGAAGTGCAAACAAGACGTGTCCTTATTTTACTTTAAACTCTTCAAGTCGTATTCCTTAAGGGTCTTCTGCACTGGATCTCAATCCTTGACATACTTCTTTTGAACTACTATAGTTTCTTAATGGTCAGTACAGGCATTGTAGAAGATGATACTGGGTAGGCTTTTTGAATCATTGAAATAATGAAGCTGTACACACATACTTGCAGGTACTCCTTTAGATAAAATAAAAAAAAAATCAAATGAAAAGCTAAAACATGCAGGGTCATACTAGGTATGAGTTTGATTTCATTTGCATCTGCATAAATCATGCACAACTCTGAAGTGAATAAATTTGCATCAATGTAAAACTGGATTAATTGAGTTCCCAGTCAGGTCAGGGCTTTCCAGCTTCTCAGAGGAAACTGGGAAAGGAAATTGTTAAATTCAAAATGTCCCTGACTCGAAGAATATTAACTGCATCAGGACTATACAGTTGCTAGCAAAGCATCTTCTCGGTGTTCGGTGTATGTATTTCTACTTTTGATTTTAAAGTGTGAATAAACTGTTACCTGTTATACAAATGATATGATGAAGTTCGTCAGGTCCAATTCTGTGATTTTTATTTTTTTTTTAAGCCAACAGCCAAAATATTGACTGGTTTTTTAATCAAAACCAGCATTCTAATAAATGTAAGGTTTCCTTTGCCTTCCACTTCTGCCAAATTAGGACTTGGAGTTTAGTTCTGAGGCTGAGCTGATCGTGGGAGTCAAGTGTCAAGTGTCTTAGCACTGACTGAATTCAGGAAAAAAACAAATTTAAGAGCAATTTGCGGGTCTTTCTCAGAAGTACACAGGAGTTGGCAACTAAATTATCTGTTCTGTGAAAATTATTTGAAGTCACTGGAGTATTTGAGCTATGTGCCAAGAAATTCAGGTATTGTTAAGTGCTGCTTTCAACTGTAAATAATTACATGTGACTTCTGTAATAGATTTTGTTAAAATAATTTTTAAAACTGCATTTTGTTACAATTAAATATAAAAATTACTATGAGGGAATGGATACATCAGTTTGAAAGGAATCCAAAGCTATGATAAGTACAGTGATCCTCTGGAATTTGCTGGGCAGGTCCCGCGAGTTATGAAATCCGTGAAGATACCAAACCCATGAATATTCAACTACTCCCTGCCTGTAGCCACACACCCTCCACTAATAAGGTCTGGAGGGGCGGTCCTGGGAGTGTGGCTCACATTGTAGCACCTCATTAAAGCAGAGGAAGTGCCATTTGGTGCTTCCCGGTCATGAAATCCAGGGTCCGGGACATTCTGTGCACACACGCGGTCTCACATCTCACTGAAAATCCAACTGTGATTAATGGAATACGCGGATATGTGAGCCGTGGATATGCAGGGATCGCTGTATATGTATTGGGGGGGGTGTAATTTTATTTGGTTTGGGGTTCTTTTGTATTTTAAGAATCAAAAGAGGATATCCTTCAGATTATGGCTGATAGAAACCTTCTTAAATTGTTTTGACGATGGTATTGCTTGTCATACCACAGCAAATCTAAAGGCACTATGAACAAAACTTGCAAGGTGAAAAGCAATTTCTTGTGGTCTGTTTACATGAGTGAGCAATACTAACTACAGTGGAGGAACAGCAAGCCGTTTCTCCCCAAAGTGATTAGCACAGCCATCTGATATGGGGGCCTGAAGAAGTCCTCTATACTGGGCTTCAGAATTGCCCTCCCATTTCTCTTGGAGAGGACAAGGGAGCCACGCAGTGCACTTGGTGCACCCAGCACAGTGCCCCACTGCCTGGCTGTGCTGGACACAGGTGGCTTGTGTTTGCAGAGACAGGCCCTGGTGCTCTGACTGCATCCGGCTGTCACTGAGCACGAGATTCCAGCCTGTGTGCACAGGACTGCGGAGCTGTTGAACCTCCTTTGCAGGTGGACTGACCATAATGGAGGATTGCATGCGAAAGCTGTTTGTGGAGACTTCTTGATGTCAGTGTAGCAAGAAACAATAGGAAATTTAGTCATGCAGCTAATATTCGGTATTGATTTTATATCTAGCTGAAAGGTAATTTAGAAATTTGCAAGTGTAGTCTTTATCCAAACTTCCTCGATCCTTTTTGAACTGTTGAAGGCGCCAGAGTTTGTATACCTAGCATTGAACTTAGTGGATTTGTTTCAGTAACATGAAACATAATTCTGAGGGAGTCTATTTGGAATACTATGGCAGTTTTGTTATTCGTTGTTCACATGCACACTGTGGGAAAATCCACTTTAGTACAGTGGTAAGTGTCCCCACCTGGTGTGTGGGAGACCCGGGTTCGATTCCCACCAGGGAGACAGTGTTAAGAGTTGGACTCGATGATCCTTGTGGGTCCCTTCCAACTCAGAATATGCTGTGATCCAGTATTCTCCCGGAGTATTTGCCTGGTCTGTTCCAGTTACAGCTTCAGGTGGGTACCAGGCATTTCCAACTGAATGTGGCTGGAAGTCACACATGAGGAATCCAGAGGCTTCTCTGGGATTTGCCTGTCCTAAGACAGTAATTTTTCAGTTGGTTCATGTTTTTCTTTCTTAGAAGAGGGATCATTCCTTAAGAATATTGAACCTTGGAGGGAAGCATTTCTGTGTGGAACTGTGGATGAAGTATATAGCACAACTCTTAGGAGATACTAATTTCTAATGAAATCAACTCAAAGCCTAATACCACTTTTACAGTGTTTTGTCTTCGTCATTCAGAGTACTCCTAGTCTAGTTAGAGAAAGCCTTGGAGTTAGAGGGGGGAGACCATGGGGTTTTTAATCTTATTTTTAAAACATCTATTCTCCTAATCTTTTCTGCAGAAGCTTCTTTGCTAACTCTGAAAGAAATAAACTTTTTGTTACCTTAGGTAGAATATTGTGCCAGAATACCATAAGCATTTCTGTATATATGCAATAAAGTTAAGGCTGAATTTACACTTTGCTACCGGTTGTGGGGTTTTTATGTTTGTTTGAAAAAAATTACAATTTAATAGTACTAATCCCATCAGTTCTGAATTTTTTGGAGCTGCTACAACCTGTGTACAAAACCCAGTAGGAATCTAACAAAATTTCTACGCCAGTACTGTTAATGCTAAGTGACACCTAATGCGTTGCTTTCTTGACTGGATTGTCTATCTTTATGGCATAGTGTGAGGGACTCTTACATATGCTCATGTTTACAACATGTAAGATGTTCTGTTACCTATAAGCCATATCTTTATGTTTACATGAAACCCATCAGTTTCTAGTGGACTACTCTTTTGTTTGTTTGTTTGATTGATTGGTTGGTTTGCTTTGCTTTGGGTTTTGTTGTTTGGGGTTTTTTTTATGTTAGATCTAGATTACATATCTCACTTCTTCAGAATAAATCTACTGAATTGGTGTTCTACTGGTGAAAGTCAACACGCTCCCCAGGTGTCTTCAGTGACACCTGAGGGATGTCTCTGCTCAAGCATTTTGTAGTTTTTTCCCACATGGAGATTATCTACTTTATTCTTTCCCAGCCCACCCCTCCACTATGCCTTTGATGCGGCATGTGGGCATGATGCATAATTAAATATTGAGGAGTTTTAGAATCGGTGTCTTCCTTCAACTGTTAGATAAACTTTCAAGGTTCAGCTACTGCATGAACTCGGTCACTGTGGGAATGAGATGTTGAAATCAACCATTAACTGAATAAAAATAGAGATTATTTAGTAATAGCTGACAATTCTTTGAATTGTACTTTCCGCAGGCATGCTTGCAAGTAGCTCTCCATCCTTTTTTGACCAGAAATTGCGGGATTTAGAAACGGAAGGATGAAGTACATTTTACAGTATTCGCTACTTGTTGCTGTGGCAACACAGATGCGTAATTTTAAAGGCAGGCATTTCTCAGCCTTTGGGGTAGATAACATTTTATATCTTTTTGCTATTTCAGATTGAGAAATGAGATTGTTTCATCATATTTTTATAATTATCATGCATTCACTTGAAATATAGTGTATTTTATGTCTGTAAAATATATAAGGATTTATGAATTAGTAAAAAGGGTGATTTCTAATTGCTCTGGGATGCCTTATAAATGAAAGATTTGCTATTACAACAAAAAATATAATTTGTATTACTAGAGCTTTGGTAAATAGGTTAATGCATTGGGAATTGTTGACAACAGATAGATAAAAACTTGCCACTTTAAAAACTCCCTTGCCTTAACTGCTTCCTAACTCCAGTAGTCAAAAGCTGTTAAGCTTTAAGTGCTCTGTCATATTTGTGGGCTTTTACAGCAAAGACAGGAGCAGAGAGCAGTGATGATGGAAAACGATGGTAGGTAGACTTAAAATACTATAAAGCATAGAGACAATTGTATGTAATGCCTGGAATTGAAACCTTTTTGAATGAAATGATCAGCCATATGTGCCACCCTTATGGACCCTGTAAGAAGAAGAAAAGAAACGTACCCTATTGCTAACTGTGCATGAAATTGCAGTGTTAGAAGATATTGACCAGATGTTTCAATCTCAACAAATAGCTTGTTATGTGACTGAGTGAAAATCTCTCTGCTGCTTTGATCACATACACCTTAAAGGAAGAAGTAATTTAATAGAGGTTGTCCAAGTTCATCATTGTCAATAAACTTTGACTTGACCTTTGCCATCTGTTTTTGATACTGTTGCTGATAGAAGCTGATAGGCAGCTGTTTACAGTTTATGCTTTATGAATTCTTTGCTGCCAGACAATGAAAGAAGTCTCTCAAGTTGTGGATTTTTTGCTGTCCTTTGGAGTGTGTGTGTATTCACTGAGACTGCACATCATCTAGCAGGGGAGTGAGGGTGACCTATGCATGGGTCTTGGAAAAGAAGATTTGTTTTAATGTTATAGATGTGCAAAATCATACGCGAAATGTCCTAAAACTGTCTCTTTGTAGCAGCATCAACTTCACATACAAATTAGTACTTAAATACATACTCCAGGTTTACCCTGGAGAATTTCAAGGCATTTTTAAAATGCTTATCAGTCTTCCCTATATCTCTTTGCAGTTACAGGTGGAGTAGGCTGAGGCATTGTTAACAGTAGCGTACAGTTGCCCAGTGACTCTGTCTTACAGTATCCAAGTGTGATGTTCCATTTTCATGTTTTTTATATCCTTCCATTATCAGCTTAAAACCACTGCTTCCGGCAATAGAGGAACAAGGCTTTTTTATGTTGTACTTTACTCACCCCATTTCATTGTTTCACACACAGTGTTCAACAAGGAAGTTAGTGTATTCTGAGTTCTTTTACTGATCAAGATACTCCTAATCCTTATCTCATACACAGCTTTGTAGTATGTATTGACAAAATTTTTAGTAAACAATCATATACACTGAACCAGCTGCAGAAAAGTCCCAAGTAAACCTGGAATTCTTATTGTTGTGGTACCCTTCATGTAACTTCCATCTGAGTAATGAAGAATTGGCATGATAACCCTGTTTTGTAGGCCTGTCATCTTTTACCTGGTTTGAGAAGGAGCTGCAAAGATGTTGAGGAAAGAGCGTGACACATCAGATCAAACAATGAGGACGTGGTTGTTGTGTCAGGTTCTGCCCTTCAAATGGGGAAGGGATACAAGGTCAACTGTGGTCTCAGTTGTGTGCCTGGTAAGCCCTTGCAGGAGATTTTCTGCCTTTGGCCTCAGATAACATAAATTGACCTTCAGAAGAGAGGCTGCAGCACTTCAGATATTTGAGGCAGAAATGTAGCATTATAAATACAGCATAAGAGTGTGATGGAGTAAAGAATATTTGCATTAGATCCCAATACTTAAGAGTTACAGTAGAAAGGAGTGCTAGCTTTTGACTACATTGAAATGGAATGTGGCTAGTACGTGTTTAATTGCAGAAAATATACTTGTGTTTCCTTGTACAGCAAGAAGCTTCCAAACTAGACTAAAAATAAAACAGCAGACAGGGAGATGAAGTACAATGATAAGGAATAGGAAATGGAATACAGAAGAATAGCAGCACTGAAAATAGTTATTTGAACTATAGATTTTTTTTAAGGGACAGTTTGTTAACTTTGTGGTTTTGAATGTGGAAGCGAATGAAGCACTGCTCTTGGATGAGTAACGTTTCGATAAACATCTTAGTTTGCAAAGCTGTAGCAAAACGCAACTTGTGGCACCAGGTTAAAACTAATAGATGTTCCTGTGCAGAGATTTGGATAGTACATGTTGAACCAATGCTGATAAGATTTAGATATTGGTCTCAGTGCAAGGTTTTAGCTATTCTTTTTCTTTAAAAAATATTATCACTTCCATCTCATTTGACTGGAAGTTGCTTGAGGGTGTTGTCATGCATTTTAACAATATCACTTCCTCATGCAAGATTTGGCAGCTTCAGCTAATGGTGGAAGAGTTACTGCACAGGACATGGAGCTTCTTTTTGCAAGCCTGCTGTTATAAAGATAAGCTTATTTTTAGATTTTCCCAGTTTTTTCTTATGTGACCATTATGTGTTGCAATCTTTAAAAGCTGGTCAATGAATATAAGAAAAAAGAAAGTGATTGCAAAGGTGTTGGAACAAACTGTAGCATCTCATCTCTTTTCCAGGATCTTGCTGCTGCAATCTCATAACGATGATTCTGGAGTTAGGTATCCTGGATCTGCTTAAGAGTTAATGTTTTTTCATATTTGCCCATAGGGTTCTGTGTTTTAGGTTTGTCACCAAAACAGTGTTAACACAGCAATGTTGTAGCTATTGCTGAGTGGTGCTTGCACAGTATCAGGCCTTCTCTGTTCTTCACTCTTCTGCCCCCAGCAAGTGGACTGTGGGGTGGGAAAGACTTTGGGAAGGGTCACAGTCAGGACAGCTGACCAGAGAGATAATCCAGGCCATGTGGAATTTGGTCAGCAATAAAACGGTTGAGAGCAAGAAGGAAGTTTTTCTGAGTAGCCATGAATCAGAGAGTGACTGGGCATCAATCTGCTGGTGGGAGGTGGTGAATGAATATCTTTGCATCCTTTCTACTTGACCCCTGCATTTTTTTCTCACTGTTGCACTTCCAATTCTTTCCTTTATCCCCCAAAGAGGGAGGATTGAGAAAGGGACTGGGTGGAGGCTTAACTGCTGTCTGGTGTTAACCCACCATAATAGGGATTTTAAATGATATAGTATGTGTAATGGTAGCAGAATATTGTGTTCCAGCTGAGCTTGAGATGTATCATATCATTCACAAGAAATACGTGAGCTCACTTGGAACAGTCTTTTTTTAGGATTGTTTTGCATATTGTCAGAGGTTTTTTTGTTTTTAAGATATATAGTGATTTAGATTTTTTCATTTTATCTGGTTATCTGAGATGGTGTGATTTCATGTCATTTAACATCTAAAATAGTTCTAAAAATATTCCCAAGGGTTTTTAATGGACTGTGTATATATTGGTGTTTGAACACAACAAGAACACAATTGGTGAGGGGCACAGCAGACTGGTAGATCCTTTTGAAAAGGATGTGGACTCATTCTGAAATTTAGAATATAAAAATAAGAGACAATCCATTCCTGTTTTGATTTACTAAAAAGAATACTTAATGAGTAGTTGCTCACATTATTTACTTTAGATTTTAGCAAGCATGTTAAGTCTTAGCTAATTTTAGGTCTTTGGAGTCCTCTCCTCTGTGACCTGCAATTTAAAATAAGATCAGATTTGACAGGTCATGCAGAGAAGAGTCCAACTCCAAATAACGCACTTCAGATGCACTTCAGATGTCTGTATTCAGTGTTAATGAGTTTTGAAGCTCCTTCAGTGTGAAGGGGCAGAATGCTTCCTGTTGTGGTGTCAGTTCCTAGGCATTTAGCATTCAAGTCTACAGCTGAAAACTCCTTTGCGCAGAAGGCATGTCAGTCTAAGCAAAGCTTCATATGCTTTGGCGTTGTTAGTTTAAGATGACTGACAGATGTGGAAATGTGCTACTGGCTGCCACTTTAAAAATGAGTTCAGGAGCTAAAGAGTCCAGACACAGAACAACGTGGGACTGGTAGCGAGTGTCTTCATCAGCCTCCTTGTTCCGGTTGTCAATGTTGTCCAGTGAGTGGTGGCACTTGCAGCAAAGCATAGAGTTGGAGTAAAATGAAATAATTTCTGAAGGATCTTTGTTATAGTCAGAGGGCTATAAAGCCGCTAAAAAAAACCCCATCACACAGATGAATCTTCTAAGTGTTACGGGATTGTGTACTGAGACCCAGCAGTAGCGAACTCTCCTTTTACAGGGAAAGTGTCTGTGCAGCAGGGCTAGTGAGGTAAATTACTAGGGGCCTCCTCTACAGTGAACTTTGCAGGAACAGCAAAGAAAATCTTTGAATGCAGATCAGATGTTGTGGCAAGAGATATTGGACTCTGCTCCTGTGGCAGAAACATAGCATTCTCAACCTAAATAGGATAAGCCTGGGAAGTACAAATGTAAGAACTCTCTTTAATTCTATCAGGCCACTAATTTTCTTTCACATAATATGAGGAGGCATAATTTTTATTTTTTGAGTGCAAGGGACCAGTCAGGCAACTCTGTCATCTCGAGTATTGTCCTGAAAAAGCCGCACTGAGTATCCAATCAAAGTCAAGTCACTTCTAGTGTTAGAAGTGTTGTAGAAGTGCTTCTGTAACTTGGAAGAAAGGTTGTTTCCAAAAGTCATTTTCTAATCAGACAAAAGTGGGAAATAGGTGTACCACATCTTTGAGTCTGAGGATGTGAAAAGGTGGGACATAGTTCACCCCAAGCAATCTCACAAAGTCACAATTGAGTCTTCAAAAGTTTTTCTTGTTACCAAGTTTTCTTAGCATCTCAACATCTTGCAAGAAAAGATGATGCTGTTCCCTGCAATTACCACCTACTCCCAGGAACACAAAGGTTCTTACACTTCTCTGATAGCTAAAGCTTGCCAGAGAGTTCACCCTGTTAACTCTGATCATCAAAAACCACTTGAACACATACTCCTACTACTGTGAGTCCAAGTTAGCCTCATGAAAGTAAGGAGTGAAGCATTCTGCCACACTCTAGCATCCTTGAGCAGCCAAAGTGCTGGCCTCTTTTGCAAGAGCTGGCTTCAGTATTTGATCATAGGAAATAATGTGCCTGTAGATATGGTGATCTGATACTAGATTACACTTATTTTGAAATAGATGAATTTTAAGACAGAGTTATACTAAAGGCAAGATATAAATTAAGAAAACAATAACAATTAGTATTTGCTTTGCATTTACCGGGATGCATACAACAAAAATGTAAGGAAAAATGGAGTCTGTTTAACTTGAGAACACCTGAAAGGTGTTCTATTTCCTGTACTCCTTCCTCTGTCATGAATTTTGTGGTAACTGAAAAGGTCAGGACCTGTCCTTGGGTGTACCTGATGTCCAGGCTGTGTTGACAGAAGAAAACTTTAGGATAGAGAAACACATTAGATTTCATAAACCACTCCAGATTTCGAGTTTCTTTTGTGGTATTCCACTCCTAAGCTGTCTTGTTCTTTCATGATGAGTTCCTACTTTTGACACTTCTGTCTTTGGGCCATTAGCAACCTCAGATTCCCTTGGGTGCTGGTGAGGATTCATGGTGTGGCCAGGTGCCAACCTCTCCTGACCAGGCTGTCAATACAGTTCATTAGTAGCTGCCTCTCTGCCTAGCCAAACCCTAGCTAATTAACTCATTATGCTGGTTCCTGCTGAGCTGGGTCATTTTCTGTTTCTGTCTGGAGTCTTTTTCATTCAATTAAAGCTTGTATTCCACATAAGTCTATAAAATGAATTTTCAGTTTATATAACCATATACCTGGCATTAATGCATGCAGTTTGTTATTGGCCTCCATGTGATATTGGCTATAATGCTGCATCGCTGCTTCGTGGTGATAAACGTCTTGTGATGACTGACTCCCATTCCCATTTAGAGTGGTTTAGCCAGCGTTGCTAATAACAACAGTGTGTGAAGTAACCCATAGAAGCCTGTTTTTTCCATGTCAGGTTATTCAAACTTAAAATCCAATCCTTGGACAAAGTTAAAGAAAAAAAATATCCTCAAGAGTCTGCCTTGAAAAGCCTGTCCTTTTTTTCGTGCATATGCAAAAGATGCCTCCTGTGAGTCATTCCACTAGGTGCACCTTCAGTGGTTGACCACAGAGATACTTCTATTGTTCAGTTTCTTCAAGTTTGTCATGTGCTGGCTGTTTCTGCTCTGTCTAATATGTATGTAGCCTTTTAGCTGAGGAAAGGAGGATCAGTTTGGAGTTCTGCAAGTGACAACACCTCACCACCATTATTGTCGGAATAAGAGCCCATAATTCCATGAAGCTGGGAGTATTGGTAACTGGAGATCTTTAATGAGGGGTTCTTTCTAGAAATGCAGCTGAACTACTTTGTCGTCTTTCTCAGTGTTGCTTAATTCAGATGCTCAAATGAAAAGAACACATATATATTGGGAATATCCCCCTACCATATAATAACTATGTTTCAGATAATCATCAATATGAATAGAACCACTACTAATAGAAAAAGTGGTCTACCCAATATGCAGAAGTTCATCTCAAGAAATCCTAGATCATGACTTTTGAGTCTCAAGTATACCTTGACATAAATTTAAAATAGGGATTGTGACAGGTTATATATGGCGTGTATCACATCTGAATTCAAACCTAGCTGCCACCAATAGCCATAACTGTGATACATGACAAAAAGTTTGTTTTTCAGAAATTTATGTGAAATATTACCTACTATGGCTCCAAATGTTGTCAGACTTAGATATAAAGCATGGAAAAGTTACATCATTTGATAAAATGTTGTAAGCCTTAGGTGCAGTGTAAAGTCTTATGTTTCTTGAAGATTTGTTGGGGTTTGATGCTTTGATAAGCATTTTTCATAGTGATCACTATTAATTGCTGTTATTTGTGACAGTAAGTCATAATGGCATGGAACACAAGGCTTCAGGTACTTCTATTCTTACCAGTGTGGAAACTTGTTCCATGTTTCCTTACAACAGGTCACAACATTCTAGTCTTCTTAAGTGATCTGTTGTACTTAACAATACCTCCATATATAAAAGATAATTGTTCCCGAGACATCCTAAATGAGCACTGTGAAAATGTGTATTTTGTATGTGCAAATGTGTGTCAAATACAAGGTATCATTGATATCCGTGTATCAAATGTATCAATTCTCTTATTAGGGATTTTCTTACTTTTTATTAGAGTGGTATGGAATAGATTAGCAGAGCATGTGAAGTGTGCATTTCACAAATGAGAGACTGAACACTGCCACCATCTGACAATAAAATCTTTTTTCTTCTTAAATGTTATATGTATTAAATTGCTACAAGAAGGAGACCTTTCAACTTTTGTCCATCTTTGTCTTATTAATGAAGACTTTACAAGACTAGAGAATTTCTCTTTTTTCTTCCCCCCCCCCCCCCTTCTGGGTCTGGAAGTAATAAAGATGTGACTAAGTATGTATTTTCAACATGGTTCCTTGACCTTTCTACAGCCCACAGCTACCACTAATGCTGCTTTGTAATGGAGACATTATCATTTATTTAAATCTTGATTAGGAAACAATTATAAGTAGGGGTTTTGTATAGCAGAAAATTGATGCAGCCTTTAATTCATACTATAGATTGAGAGGATAAGCTTTCTGACTGTAATTAGGGTGAATTATAATGACTTTAGTTGGTTGACTCACCACCAGCAGAGTAGGGCCTATGATTGTTTCTTCACTTTTTTTTTTTCATTTCACTCTTGACTTCATGTTGCTGATAAATGTTGTCTTTTAACATGGTGCAAAATGGAGTTACATTTACAGCTGATTGATACATATTTTCTATTTATAAAGGAGGACCTTTATGAAATAATCAGGCACCGTAGCAACACTGTGCAGCTATGCTTTTCCATAACAATTCAAGTGGCAGAACTGCTCTTAGTAAAGTTGGAGTGAGACATGTTCATGTGTGTTTTAAGAATGTAAATGGGGAGCATTTCCTTTTTTGCATATAATTATAATGGTAGACACAAATGGTTATTTTTCATTGTTTAGTTTTTATATATATTGTAAATGTTGCGTAGTGTTTAAGTTTCTCAAATACATCATTTTCCTTACATGCTCTCTCTTTTATTTCTGTGGGATTTCTTTTGGGTTTTTTGTTTTGGGGGGGGGGGGTTGATGGGTCATTTTTGTTTCTTTCTTTCTTTTGTATGTTGCTTGATTAAATGTAAGCATAGGGGGATTTCCTTTGAGCAAGGGAAGTTCTTTTGAAATACCCTGTAATAACATATTAATCTACTGTATTTGGTAATGAACTACATGTATTTAATTTTTACATTAGGTATTAAAACACTCAGTGGGATCAAGTTTTCTGTATGTCAAAATGCTCTGTAGGCATAGAGTTAAATATGGTGGGTGGAGACAAAAAAATAGCAAAAGTAATATACCACGCATGTTAACTTTTATTTGTTTTATGTTTTGTTTTGTGGGGTTTTTTTCTCCTCTCGATCCGCAGTGGATGATTCAGAGCCCTTACAAAGCTGCAACGTTCTTTGGGTGCATTGGCAAAGATAAATTTGGAGAGATCTTGAAGAAGAAGGCTGAGGAAGCTCATGTGGATGCCCATTACTATGAGCAGAGTGAACAGCCGACAGGAACCTGTGCTGCCTGCATCACTAGTGATAACAGGTCAGGGGCCTTTGATATTTTCTGACGATACAAGTACAGTTGGTACAGTGGGTGTAGCCTAATTTGTTTGGAGTGTCAGTCTTGAAAAAGTTGTGATTTGAATAGGAGTTGGACTGGATGATTCTGTGGGTCCCTTCCAACTCAGAATAACCTGTGAACCTGTGAGTGATTAAAAATGTAATGGCAGTGGTTTGAAACAACACAGGACTGTCTCAGGCATAGTTTGGGGCTGGGCAGTATTAATATACTCAGAGAAAAGCACTTGTATTCTGGCTGGAAAGTGTGAAATAGTGATATACTGGTTCTTTCCAAACTTTATAGCTTCCAGTTACTCTGGAGAGAAAAATTATGTAGGAGACAAAAGTTGGTTACAGTCATCCCTTCATATTCACAGATTTTGGGTCTCCCGCAGCTCCTGTGGAACCTTTAATCCACAAATTCAGGTTAGACATTAACGTGGCAAATTATTGCCAGAAATATGGCAACTTTGGAACACTGCGACATCCTGGGCTCCTTAGGGCAACGAGGAGTGTGCGAGTCGGGGTTTTTTCCCTTAAAGTGCAGCAGCTAGCACTGGCAGGAGTGCTCTGCCTGAGGCTATGAATATGTACATATGCACATATGCACTGGCAAGTCCAGGCTGGCTACCCGGAAGGGGCCCCACATGGGTCTCTGTGTTACAGTTAAAGATTCCTGACTCCGGGCAGGGCTGCCCGCCGGGACCGCACCGCTCCGTAAATGAATGACTAAGTACTGCGGGAAAATTTTCTGTGAATATGAGAAGCCGCTGATCAAAAGGAACGAGTGTAACAGTGTATGTTTAGGCAGCCAATGTTCAAGCTCCTTGGCATGTAATGCATGTACTTGATTGGCAAATGAGAAATATGCTTCAGGTGACACTGTGCTTAATGAGGATAGGTGTCAGCATATAGCCAGATTGAAAGAGTTAATTTGACCTTATACAAGAGAAAGAAAAAAGCTATATTTTTTGGTGTTGCACTTGTTGAGAAGTTAATCTAATATTTATAATTCTGTTTGTCTACATTTCAAGAATTTCTTCTGAATTTGTCTTTCATGTTTTCATTCACCACTTTTTTTTGTGCATTTATCTTGAGAAAGGCTCTTTACTTTCTTCTTTCACCTTCTACCCACAACACTTGAACCTGTGTTCTACTTCTTTGTTGATTACTTTCTGATGATTTTTTTAAAGGTGTCTGTCAAAGCCAGCCAGTCAGGTCAGACAGAATCTTGAGATGTTACCAGCACACATTAACTCTCTCTGATTTCTGCCAGTATCTAAATTTTCTGATACTAGATACTGAATCAATAATGAAAATGGTCTCAGCTACCCTGAAGAATATTTTCTTTTTGGCTTAGAATAAGATCAAAATGTCTGTCATTATGTTTTTTAGTTTCCCTCTGTGGCTTTCAGTGCTCTCACATAGGATGGAGGTTGCGCAAGCTCTCTGGACAAGCCTTTCTGTGTTTATTAAGTGTCCCAGCCCCCTAATAATCTTGATGGCTCACTGCTGGACTCACTGAATTATGTCAGTGTCTTCCTTGTAATGGAAAGCTCAAAGCTGGACATGGAACTCCAGATAAGGTCTAGAGGCCAGAGCAGAGTTTTTCCACCCATTCTGAATATATAACTTCCTTTGTCCTTCTGGCTGCTTGCTTATATAGTTCAACCTTCTCTGTGCAGTGCTCTGCTGACTCATGTTCCAAACCTGGTTCACTGGCATCTCCAGGTCCTTCTCTGGAAAGCTATATGATATCCTGTCAACAATCAGCCAATATTGTTGTGGGGGATTTATTTCATCCTAGTTGCATTACTTTGCATTTGCCTTCAAGTTTTCTGTGAGTCCAATTCTCCAGGCTTTTAAAGATCCACTGAATGACAGACAGCCTCATCCTGCAGCTTGTCAACCTGTCCCTCCCAATTTAATGTCAAACATAATGTCTTACTCTCAGGAATGAATGTACATCCTCAGTGGAGGAAGGAAGTTCATTCATCTTCATCTGGAGTTTTGACATTAATTATGTCTACAGACTTCCCTCTTCTTGTCCAAGATCTATACTCAGTTTTTCAAAGAGACAAAAAGTAATAAAGATGTTTTTGCTCTATGATTCTCTCTGTCTTCAATCACATAGTGTCTGTGTGTGCATCCTGTAGCAATCACAATTTTCTACAGAACATGGGGAGAAACTGAAGTAAAGACTGTCAATAGACATGCACTGTGAATTCAGGAAAAACATGTACGTCTTAACGGAATTTAAAAGTTTAGGAAAGTTTGTTCGTAAAAGTGCTTGCAAATACTTTTTAAACTTATTAAGCAGTATTTTTGGTTTGCTAACATGAAACATAATATGAAATATTTTTGCTCAAGTATGAAACAGTGGCTTCATCTCAATTGATGCTTTAGTGCATGCTTGAGAGTGCCAGGGAGTTCAAACTCCCTGGGAGACAGAAAAACTAGCTGAAGGTTGCTGCTAAAGGCTTTATTGTGCTATCCTATCACCCCTCTTCTAGTAAGAGCAAGTTTATTCTCAGTCTTTACCCTCTGATTGTTTCTTGAGTTTTAGCATTTTCTACATTTGTAAGAGTCACTTCAACCTGGCCCCAGTTTATAACTCTATATATTGATTAATGTCTTGTCCCAGCTGAAGTACTTGCTTACTTCCTTCTTCAGGTGATTTGGTTCTCTTTTCTCTTTTGGAGGAGCTGACTAATAGCACTCCAAGTTTTCCTGGGAAGTGGCTATGTATATTAATGTTCCAGATTTTAGATGCCCTGATATGAATGTTTCCATTTTACAAACTCTAGCTAGCTTTTTGGAGGAAAGGGTTCTGAGGTGTTGCAGGATTAACACCCTAAATTGTCTAGTTTAGCAATACTAATATGCTTTGTTTTCTCAGAGCTTTTCAAGAAAATCCTAATGTGATTAAACTCTAAAGCAGTGCCTATACTCTGTCGTAGTCTGTGACTTTGATTTGTGCATTCTGCTTAGAAATAGCCACATACAGTGTCTCCATTAGGCTGTTTCATTTGAAGCCCTCTGGCTGTCTCCAATTACTGTGTTTTATTGAAAAAATATCTACCTTGTCTGTGTCCCACATGTTGAACTTAGTGCTGTCAGAGTTTTAATTTGGGAAAACTTTGTGCTTTGTCAATGGTGTATCAATCTTTTATTACCCATATGTGCAGAGCATCTCTACCGTTGGATGTGGCCACAGAGAGCTCGGCTCACAGTTCCAGAGGCATGTGGCAAGTGAAAGGAAGTATATAGAAAGTCTTTGCTCAGTTTTTTTGAACATAATTGCTTTTCACTTAGCAACATACATAGACAGACAAGATTTGTTTTTCTAGCTATGCCCTTGATGGATATTTAGGGCTTGCCAGAACTGAAAGATTTCATTTGCTTTTAAAATTTCATTTACAGAAAATTACCACATGTCTTTCTTGGATTTACGTACTTGGTTCTCCAGTGGGTTTCTTGTCATGGAAATGATAATACTCATCAAGAATGAAACTTCTTGCCTGGTTACTTGTAATCATTATTTTTTTTCTTTTTTTTTTTAATTGATTTCCAAATTCACTTCTTATTTGATTCCAAATTACTTCTTATTGCCCTTAGGCCTTAGAATTAAAGAGAGAAGCCTCAAGACTGTTCTTGGTGTGAAATGACACTGACATTGAACTGTGTTTTTTATATGCTCAAAAAAAATCTTTGTTTTAATGTTTACATACTTAGACTCATAGAATATGTTGAGTTGAAAAGGACCGATCAGGATCAAGTCCAATTCCTGGCCCTGCACAGTTCCCCCAAAGTGTCACACCACATGCCTGAGAGTACTGTCCAAATGCTTCTTGAACTGTGTCAGGTTTGGTGCTGTGACCACTTGCCTGGGGAGCCTGTTCCAGTGCCCAGCCACCCTCTGCGGTGAAAAATCTTGTTGTGATATCCAACATAAACTTCCCCTGATGCAACTTCAGGCCATTCCCTCAGGTCCTGTCACAAGGAAGTTGTAAGTGCAGCATAACTGCAATCAGTCTCCTCTTCTCCAGGTTGAACAGACCAAGTGATGTCAGCTGCTCTGAAGGGCTTCCCTTGAAGACCCTTCATCATCCTCATGGGCCCTCGTTTGGACACTCCAACAGCTTAATGTCTTTTTTATAGTGTATTGCCCAAAACTACACACACGACTTGAGGTGAGGCCACCCCAGTGCAGACCAGAGCAGGACAATCCCCTCCCTCAAGCAGCTGGTGATGCCCCCCAGGATATGTTTGCCCCTCTTGGCTGCCAGGGCACTGCTGGCTGAGATTCAACTTGCATCAACCAGGACCCCCAGGTCGCTTTTCACTGTGCTGCTCTCCAGTATCTCATTCTTCATTCTGTACAAACATTCTGTCCCAGGTGCAGAATCTGGCACTTCCACTTGTTAAACTTGATGTGGTTGGTGTTTGCCCATCTCTCTAATTTGTCAGTGTCTCTCTGCCCTCGAGGTAGTCAACAGCTCCTCCCATATAAGTGCTGAATTGAGTGGGTGAAGAACACAATTTAAAATAGATTCTATCTTGAATGTAACTGAGGTAATATGATACAAGTGCCGTTATACTCCATCCATCGTGAGGAATGGGACATGCCATGGGCATCACGAAGTGCGAAACTCGCGAAGAAGTGCAGGTTGTTAANATCTCCCATATAAGTGTGTCCACTAACTTGCTTAATATTCCTTCAAGTCCCTTTAGCTTACAGAGATTGTCAATGAAGAGCTTCAGAAAGTTTACAGGGCCAGTTGGTTGTTGTCATGAAAAAGAGATTTGTTTGCTCTTTTGTTTATATTTTTTGAATAACTTTTCATGAATTCTAGTTTCCTTTACCTCCTAACACCTTGGCTAATGTAGTTAAATATCACAAAACAGTAATGTCTTAATGTTAGAGGGGCATTCTTTGACTATTAAATCTTGAAAATTGTATTTAAAAGTCTGTATGTCAGCATGGAATAATCTCTTTCCCCAAATCCCCATCTCTAAATATTTGCTACCGAACATTCTCTGCACAGAAGAATTTGGTCATGGTAGCCATAGTAGAGAGCTAGTACATGACTCTCTTTTTATGATGTGTTTTTAGGAGTACATCTGTAATTTTTGTCTGTTTTATAAGGCTGAATTGAGTGGGTGAAGAACACAATTTAAAATAGATTCTATCTTGAATGTAACTGAGGTAATATGATACAAGTGCCGTTATACTCCATCCATCGTGAGGAATGGGACATGCCACGGGCATCATGAAATGCTAAACTCGCAAAGAAGTGCAGGTTGTTAATATGCATGCAGGCCACGCCCATTGCTCCACCCCCCAGAACTCTGGAGCGGTGCAGACAATTTTCTGCTTCTTCCCTTGGCCTCGGTGAGCAGGGGGGAGCAAAGGGAACCGTTTCTGAGCGGCTGCTGTGATCGTGTGTGCTCGCAGCCCAAACCTCACGCCGCTGCTCCCCCCTCCCCCAGCCCCCTGGCCCGGCCACGATGCTCGCGCTGGCCCCAGGGGCCCCATGCGTGCTTGCCCTGCCTCTGTGGTGGGGAAGAGGTGTCCCTGAGCTCTGGTCAGCATTCTTGGAGCCTGGAAAAACCTTAACTTTGCAACATTGCAACACCCTGTGCACTTATGGTGGGGCGGGGGCTTCAGTATTGAAGTTTCTTTCCCTTTAACATCCACTAGTCCCGCTAGAGGCAGCGCTGCCCGGGCTTTGACTGGGCTTTGAGTAACAAGGAATGGCATGTCTTGTGGTGGTGCTGCGCTGAGTCTCAGCGGAGCACACAGGAGCGGGTCAGGGATAGGGTCAGGGTGTCACAGGGCTCTATACGCCGCTGCGAGCTGCAGTAAACTGCGCGCTCCAGCCCTGCCGCGCCGCACGCTCACCACCACCACGGGCACAATCACAATTTGGTTTGTGGGAGCGATGGCAGCAGCCTGGAGAAGCCCACAGGGTGGGGGGGTGAAGGGGTCAGGTTGGTGTGGGAGTTTCTTTCCCTTTAACATCCACTGGTCCTGTGAGAGAGGGGCAGCCCTGCCTGTATGACCCCAGAGGGCAGGGGAATAGAAGCCCCCTCCCAGCACACAGCTTGCCTCACTTTGGTGAGGCAGTTTCCCTGTTCAGGGACAGGCACACGGTGCCGCCATTGCAAGCCCCCTCCCCACAGGGCGGGGTGAGTCCCGCCCCACAGGCACCACGGCACCGCCCCTGCACTCGGCAGAGCAGAGTCGACTGTGCATGTCTGGGGCAGCTCGACTCACAAATGGCTGAATCATAATTGCGAAAAATTTGCTTCACAAATGGGCTGGGTCTTAATGGAGAAGTCACGATGCAGTGGGGATTCACTGTGTTTTTGTTCTTGCTAATGGAAGTTGTCCCCCACTGCTTGTGGGAAAGAAGGAAGTGCAAATGAGTTTTTGGTAGTTTTCCAGTAAAATATAGCTAAGCCAAAGGTTTACGTGACCCTTTTTTGCTTGCTGAAGGAAAATATGAACCTAATGGGAGAGGAACCCAAACAAGCCCTTTTTAAAATAATATAACTATTCATTGGAAAATGACTTATGTACTCATCAACCTTTTACTTCTTGTGAGGGAAAAGTAGCTTTCAGAATATAAACTAGTGTAGCTCCTTTCCTGTAGGTATTAGGTACTAGAGGAGATGTAATGAAAATCTAAAGTTACTATACCGTGGAGAAGAAGTTGATCGCAGAATACAACAGGGGCTGATTCAAAGCAAATGAAGGCACCTGAACTGTGTGATAGTGATAGGTTACTTAAACTGTGTAGTTGGATTTAAAATACATTCATGAATTATTTAAATTTTAATTATTTTTAATCCATTTAAATACACAGTTTAATTATTATGAAATAGTCAAATAAAGTGTATGTGGTTTATGATGCTCTTTGTTAATTGCTTTTACATTCCATGGGTTCCTTGAAAAATTTTGTTTGTTGTAAGAAATTTTCAGTGGTGTTGTTTACAGAGGATCTAATGTCGGGTTTTTTGTCACTTTCAGGTCTCTTGTAGCTAACCTTGCTGCTGCTAATTGCTATAAGAAGGAAAAGCACCTTGATTTGGAGAAAAACTGGAAGCTGGTGGAAAAGGCCAAAGTTTATTATATAGCAGTAAGTTGAGCCTCTTTCAGATTGCTAAAATTTGTGTTACCATATTGTGAGGTTTAAGCAATGGTTGTGTCTGTTGGATGTGGTTTAGGATTTTGTAGGAAGACAAGGAAAGAAAATGACTGCTTCCATTTCAGCAGTTTAATTTCTTCAAATTAAGATGTACAAATGCAGAAGTATGTTTTAGTTGTCTGCTGTCTTAAATTAGTGGGGAAAAAATAAGATCTAAACATTTTCAAAGCTTTTGTAGTAGTGCATCAAATTTACATTTCACATTTTCAAGTAAATTGTTGTGAAGGATGCACAAATTATGTAGAAAAACAGTATTAGCATAATTATTCACTGCAAACAGTTTGAGCTTATTTGTGTGAACAATCTTAATTGCTATTTATTCCATAGTAATTACTACGGCACCTTATAACTCAATATTTCAGAAACAATGATTGTGACAAATCTCTTGAATGTGGGCGGTGGGGCAAACTGATTTTAATGATGAAATCTTCTGGAATAAAGGGGGTTTGAGGATACTGCATTAGTAGATTCACAATTAGTATTCCTTTTTTACCATCAAGAATTAATCAAGCCAGATTAATGTATTTGTGTAGATTACATCTTGGCTTAATAAAAGTCGTGAATTTGTTTTCATCTTCCTCTCTAATTGATATGACTGATCAAAATTAACAAACATAAAACATCTATGACAGATTAAAACCTCATAACATGCATGTAATATATAGGTTCTGTATGACAGCTGCTTCCATTCTGCTACCTGAGCTATGTGGGAACAGCTGGTAAGAAGTGTTAAAAATTGATTATCCAGGAGAAACAAGTTCATTGAGAATAGAGTTATTTCTTTTAGGTAGTGTTAATGTCTCCTACAGCCTGTTAGTGTGCACTGCTGTAGGCTTTACATGGTTGTTATTGATTCTTGTGTATGGCCAAGACTGCCCCTCTATAACTGTCAAGAAATGCTTGCAACCTTCTCAGTGTACAAAGAAAATACGTCCTACTGCTGTGGCCATATGTTTGTGCTATGGTTAAAAAAATACATGGGTGTGTTGTTTACTGATTTTTCATCTCTCTTTTTTCTAGTGTTCTGCGCTATTTATTTTCCAAATGCTGTGTTTAAGAATTAATGCTGTTGGCTGAAAAATTTTGCAAGGCTAAGAGTACAGTCCAAATAAGGACAAAGAATGACAAATGTTACGAAAAGTTATAGTGCATTGTTTGGGTTTTTTTAATTTTATCATCTTTATATATAATTGCCAGTGAGACTTCCAGTACACAATTTAGAAAAAATAAGTCTGTGGAGATGCTTCAGGGAAAGTGGGAAATATTACATGAGGTGATAAACAAGTTTCTAGTTTCTAAGATACAGTCTTCATCTTACTTTAGTTCTGAAGCCACTCCTCTGTGTTCAATTTGATCACTTCCATTTTGACTAGGTGATTCACTACACTGATTTTTGTATATATTAAAAGCTGTTCTTCAGATGCCCGTTATGTGACATCCAAGCTTTGACTAAAACACAAAGAATTATTGTACTAAACTGAAAATAAAAAGTAAAAGTGCATATGATAGCTAAATAACATTGAAGTGGTCATAAATTGTATTAGATATTTGTAACATGCAATTCAGATTATGGAAACATGATTGCAGGAGGAGATGTGTTGGGTAAAGAACCTTGTTCACATGTGTAGCTAAAGCACTTGAGGATGGGTTCATCTAAGATTTCTAGGACAGAATTATCACTTCAGTTTACAGATTGCTTGTGTAACTTTACTCAAGGAAAGAAGACAATGTACAGATCTGTACGGGGTTCCTCATACTACAATGTGTTCCAGCACTTTTCTTTCATTTACCTTCTTTACTTGTTGGTTTGTAGTGATTTACAAGATTAAATGAAACAATGTAGTGAGCAATTACTACTCCTGAGGTAGAGGGTAGCTCTCTGGGTCATTAATTTGTCTACTGTTCTTCTCTGTCTTCACTTTAGTCTTCTTACCTTCTTTGGCTGTGCAATGTGCATATGTTGCTTTTCATTTCCTTCTTTCTATCCAACTGTCACCTATTTCTTGGATTGCATTGGAGTGTATGTCAGTGACAGACACTTATTCTGGAAATCCGTGTCCTGAGATTATCAAACAATCTATTTTCTTGGCAGCATAGGACAGTTGTTGCTTTAGGACAGGTCTCTTGATATCCTGTGGTCATCTGCATGTGGTTCCTAGAATAGATAATATGCTTTTCAATGCAGCATTCAACAGAATGGCCCCCAGATGAAACTTAGCTCTGAAATCTAATCAATTCACAGAGGGAGGAGTAGGTACAAAGGAAAAGATAGTGAAGCCGTGACAGAACCCTTAAAGACAACTTCTGTTACCATGAATGAACACAATGCATTTATTTTAGCCATCTGGTAATCAGATCTGGCAGACAAATTAGAGAAAGACTAGCAGAGAATAGGACCCTGTAAATCACAGATAGAGACAAAATGCAGAGGCTACCCTAGCTTTCTCAAAAATGGTAAACTTTAAAGATGTATTTTAATCCTTCAAAATTACTTTATTTTCTATCATTTAAGATAGGCTACAGGTATTGTCAAACTGTGCAATTTCTTTTCTTTCTTCAGATATAATTCCTATACTTGCAGTAATTTATACCATTGACATTGTATCTTCCAATCTGTCATATTCATTTCTCTGTGGATCAGCTAGCTGTGCTGCTGGTGTCTGATTAGAATTCACTGTGAGGGATTTTATTTGGTTCCTACTGGAGCTAGAAAATGTCTCTTCCTCAGATATTTCCCTTATTTCATGATAAGTTGAGAGTTATGATAGCACTAAACGCTGTCATTCAGTCTCTGGAATTGTGAATGGGACACAACCTGACATGGAAATAATTGTAAACTGGGGGAGGAACAGGAGTGTCTATATGTTGATTATTTTTTTTTTTTTTTTTTTTCTGTGAAGCTGTGCTTGCTGTCAGGATTTGCATTTTAGAAATCTTATGTGTTGGAGTTACATCTTACAAACTTGGGTGATAAAACTCCGTGTTTGTGGACTTTGTCTTATTTTCAGAGACATGTAATAAACTGATGGTAGTACTAGATTTATGTAGGCACCTGTAAGAATTCTCTAACATGTATTGCGTTGTGGTATTTTTGTACTGTTTTGGTTTTTAAGATCATCAATGTCTAGCACCGACTGAAATCTATGGGAGTTACTGGTTCAGTTTCTTTAACATTGCACACCAACATTTTGACACTGTTAATGCAAGTTGCAATATATAGCTATTAATCATCATATTTTTGTAAGGCCAGGAACGAAAGGTACTTTTATTGTCAGTGATTGGTAAAAAGAAAAAATCTGCTAGGAAGAGTTATTTAGGAGAGCAAGAAAACTGAGGATAATTTTGGTTGTCATTTGACTCCAGTGGGTGTAGCTATGTTACAGTATGTGAGTAAGAAATTTTGCACTTATTCTTTCATAATGTGATGAAAATGGAAAAAGAGAAAATGCTTTCATTCATTAGAAGCTGCACTTAACCTTGTGAATTCTCAACTGTGACAATTGAAACATACAGCTTGCTCACACAGACAGCTGAATTTTAACTTACTCCCTGTATTTGAACATAATTGTTACAATTGTGGTGCTTCTCAGATATATGTTTACTCATGTTCTAGTTAGTCATTCTTATTTCTGCCAGTTATTTAGTTTTACTCAATTTGTTCTTCAACACCTGCATTCACTTAATGTGGGTGGAAAACTGTCATTTGATGCTCATATTATCTTGGTGCTGAAGTAATGTATGTCTTCTTGAAAGTTCCTTCTGCGCTTCAGTTGGAGATTTTTGTTTGTTTGGAGTTTTTTTTCCTAAGCGCTTTCTTTTACTAAAGGTATGAAATGACAGTATTGACTTGCAGTTAGGTAATAACTTGAGTCTTAGCTTAGAGTGGATCAAGTTAATTAGCTTCCAAAAGCAAACAGATCTTCTTTTAATAAAATGCTTGTCTCTTTCCTGTACAAAGGAAAATAGTAGAATGTTATTTAGGGATTGTAGTTGAATTTGTGTTTTGTGGGTATAATTTGTGAACTTAACAAGTTGGCGTTATGAGTGATACCTCTCAAAATTTGTCTCATTAGTGTCATTGTAGACTGCCTTGCCATGTCTCACAGCTGAAGCACTGCTAACGCTCATCTCCATTAAAGGGCTGTGGAGCCATTTTTACACTGTATTTTATGCATTATGATGTCTTGTCTTTGCTTTTTTGAATTTACAGTGCCTGAAAGCTTCCGCTCCTGTGTTGTATGTAGAGAGGAGAATGAAGCTTTTTCATAGCTCTAAGGCTTACTTCTGTGCAGCTAAATACCCACTTTCAGTACTGCCATACAACCTTGTATTGAGAGAAAACAGAACTTTTATGCAGTCAGCTTTGCATGGGCTGTTGTTATTTCATAATACATAAAAGGGTAAACTACAGTCGACCCTCTTCCACTTTACACTCCCTAGATAGCACCTTCACATCTTCATGGTGTGATTTTTCAGCCATGAAGGAGGCCTGTTTCGGGACTGCGCATGCATGACCTGACATGCATGAATATTCAAGGTAGGCAGTCATAAATATGCAAATATCCCTTCCCTCCCAGTGGCTGCCCGCACTATGCTGGCTCGGGGCAGGCGCCTGTGCCATGCTGGTGCGGTGGCGAGCTGGGCCAGCCGCACGACCTGAGCCGGCCGTGGTGGAGCCGAGCTGGGCACATGCCACTCCCACAATGGCTCGGCTCAAGTGCCCCCTCCCCGCTCTCCTCGGCTCAGCTCCAAGAGAGGAGGCTTCGTGCAGTTATGAAAGATTGCCAAACTCTCGGGTTAGACATGGCGCCCAAGACTTTCTTGGGGTAGGCGTCTACCCTGAGTATGGAGAGACCATGACTACCCACTCAGAGAGGACAGCGGTGCGGACAGCTCCCTCGCACCTGTGTCCCCGGCCGAGCAGAAAAGTGTTTTTTCCTGGCATGGGGTGGCCGCAGGCACCGGGAAGTGCCGTCACAAACACTGATTCACAGCAATGTAGTGCCAAAACGGTGCCAGAGAGCTGGGGGGCTGTGTGAGGGTGCAGGGCAAATTTGCATATTAATGAGCTGCCATTCTACGTGGATGGAGGGGTTCACAGGAGACGATCAAGACCAGCGGTACCGTGATATAGGAGACCCAACTGTGTTTCCTTCTCCTACTTCTATGTAGCAAGTAATAAAGATTTCTCAATGGCGATGCCCTTCAGTTTACCTCACTGAGTATAAAATCTTCTAATGCCGCTTAGATTTGTTAGCCCTCAGTTGAGTTACATTCACCACCTTCAGCATCTTTTATGCTTTCAGAGTTAATGTCAAATGTATTTTATTTTGATAATAATGCCAGTTCCGATCAAGACCAGGAATTCTGGTCTTAGGCTGAATTCCCAGGAGGAAATGTCATGTGTTGCAGCTTGTAATAATGAACCCTGTGTACCGTGCCTATCTGCTGAAGGAGAAGTTTTTAGAACTCCAATCATCCTGGTATGTTTCAACAAATACTGTGGTATTTTTATATTTATTTTCTTGTAATGTCGAAGTGCTTGTCTAAGCATAGAGGTGCTGTGGTAGTGTAGTGGGCTTGATGGAGGAATTATCTGGTTTCAAAGTGAGTCTGTCAAAACATAAGTTTGATGTTAGCAATGTGTAGCAAAGCTTAAATAACATTCTGCAGTATTTTACATGGGATTTGGCTATTCTACTTGAGAAAAAAAGCTGATTATTATAACAATGTAAGTAAAAATGAAATTTCTTTTGTACTACCTCCTCCTTTCAGAGGCATATTCAATGAAGGCATTTTTATTGTAATTTACTGCTATGATAACTATGATAATTTACAATGGATTGTGATAAGTTTTTCTTCTTTTGAGATGTGCTAGGTCTGTGTGTACATCACGGGAAACAAGAGACTGGCAGGAAGCAAAATATTCCCTAAAAAGGACGTTTGTTTGAGTAACTTCATAGTAGCTTTTTCCCATTGATAACTTTTGCCATAGTGCTCTGGCATCAGTTTGTGTGCCATTTGACATGCAAAGCTATTTCTCACAATAATGAATAGGTTTTATGGCCAGGAAAACACCATTCTGAATATCTGAAGCATAGAGAAGAAGTTGCAGCTGGCAACCAGTTAGTCCTGGTCTTTTTTGATGGCCTGGGATAACATGTCCTTCCTGAAACCCACCATCTTGAGCCATTGGGTTTTCTGCAAGTTACAGCTGAAGGCGGATCATTTGTTATGCAGAGAAGATAGACTCTGTATCTAACCAGGAAGCAAGTCTGCCATTATACTGGCTTCCAAAGCAAATATGGGTGGTAAAATCTTTCTCTCTCCTGAATACAGAAATCCTCAGCTTTGTTTCTTTGATTAAAATGCAAAAAAATGTCTGTCTAAAATGGCAGGAGCAGGTGTTATGTCATCCTGTTATGTATTTAGGATGTGGTGTGCATTATGCTACCATTTCAGGTATAACTTCTCATGCATAAACAATTTTGCCAGTGTTTTCTCAAGTAACTTGTGTGTAAAAGTGAATTAGAAACTTTTTTCTTTATTCTTTTTTATGAAACTTGGTTCTCCAGATGTCACTCTTTGAAGATTAATGCTTTGTACTTTATGTGGAAAAATGCATCATCAACTTTTGAGAAAGGTTTTTACCTCCTGTTTCTGTAAAGGAAAATTAATGAGAATCTGTCTAATACTGTAAAAATATTTCTTTCTAAATATTCACTTTTATATTATTAATAGAATTTTTAATATGAAGAATATACAAGTTTCCTTCCCAGTCCTTCTCCTCCTACCTCAGTAGCCTTTAAATTGCAGATATGCTTCTTCAGCACAATTATTAGTGAAGTTCAGTCACTGCTCCTTTTATCATGTGATTTTTTGGGTGTTTTTTTAGTGGAATGCATTATTAGAACACTTACACAGCCAGTCTAGCTGCAACAGCCAGGCGGCAATAGCAGTGCCATTTTTCACAAAGAAAATGTTGAACAGGAGCCAAATGTTTGGTGGCAGAGTCTGTTGCTAGGAAATCAAGTTCCTGAGGCGATTAATGACAAAGCAAGCAATAACAAGAAGGCAGAATTACAGATTTAAAAGAGAGGGAGGAAAAAAAAAAAGTGGTTGGTGTTATAATTACCCAAAGAAATCCGTACTCATTAAATTGGCTGTTTTTATGATTGACTTTAATTGGAGGTTAGCTCAGATATTTAGCTCCTTTCCCACCCCTTTAAACACACACATGCACATAATCTGTAGAACTGCAGACTTGTTTTTCTAAGCATTGAGAGGAGCTTGCCCTGTAATTTGATCCCCACTGACAGATGCATTTTCTATGCTGCCATTTTGAATTAACCTATTGTGCAACAATTTTCCTCAGCTCTGTTGAATAAAACATCAAGTCTTATTACCTCAGATGGATTTGATAGAGTAAAAGAATGTACTTCTAGCTCAAGTAGACTATTTGCAATGAGTTCAGTGATTTGAACTCTGCCAACAAGCCCCAATAATTTGTGATGTATACTTAAAGAATGAAAGAGAGAAGAGCCACGTGGGGGGTCTTTTTGGCTGTATGAAGTTCAAACACAAACCTTGGAGTAATATTGTTGTTTGTGCTAAGGTTATTCCCCAAGACCAAGCCTTTTTAGATGAAGCATGTTAACTGAGATTTTTTACTATTAAGCAGATTGAGTTTGAACTGGAGATTTTCTTATCGAAACTGTCAGACTACTGTGGGATTAGAAAAATAAAAATAAATGCCCCTCTCCCAGAAACCTCAACAGTTGAATTTTACCTCTGAGAGTTCTTTTGTGAAGAGGAATTTTCCCTTTTAAAGTTAAATTGGAATAAATGATGTTTTTAAATTATTCTAAATTCCAAATAATTTGTATTATGCAGTAAGAAGAGACAAGTTTTCACCATTTTTCTGCCCAATTAAAAACATGCAGTTAGGGCAACAAAATTTTGGCACAGAAATGGGGAGGCAACTGACCCTGACATTTAAATCCTGTCATGTTTCATCTCTCATATCCAAGACAATATTCCCTACTTGGAGCAAGTGATAAGTGAGAAAATAACCTTTTACACTACCTGTAAGTGAACATACAGAAGCTAAGTGATGCCTTAATCAATCCTAATCAAACAGTGAAACAATAGAACTGTGCATATTCTGTCCAACAATACCCACATTACTAATCAGATGCCAATGCCAAGTTGTCTGCTTTGTTAAATACTCAGGTTCCCTGAGGCAAGAAGACAGCTGCTATAACTACTATGAAATTTGGTAGCTCAATCTATTTTTGCTACCCTTGGGCTATCAAGCTACTGTTAATTCAGACCACCCCAATTGATACACTTCAGGGATTTTTTTTTTTCAAAGTGTTTGTAATGAAAATGATAAAACATCATTATTACTCCAAAGATGTTGTAGGCGCTTTGCATTTGACAGATACCTACAGAGATAAACCCAGCGTGTAATTTTCATTGACATAATGGTTGTGATTGCATTACCCTTTTAAAAGTATATTGCTTTTTAAAGGGGGGGTGGGGAGAAGAAGGGAAAGGGCATGCTTTTATTTCATTAATAGAGTATGTAAATCTGTTGAAATACTAAATTAGTCTCTTGGTTGCAAGCTAACTGTGTGCAAAGGCTGAATTGGGCTTTGTAGCAGGCTGGGGAGCACTGGGAGGTGGCATTCACCAGGGACAGGGACTCGCTGTGCCACCCACAGCTCACTGCAGAGACCTCTGCTCTCAGGTGCCTCTGCCTTTAGGGACACTGAGTCTCAAATCCTAGGTAAAGTCTGGGCAGACTTAAAACACTTATTTAAATGTAAATTAAAAACGGAAGACTTCATACTCTTAAGTGGTGAGGTGAGTCAATTGGAAGGGAAATTTTTACTGTAGGTCCTCGTGCATGTCAGGCTTTATTAGATGCTCTCCTTCTGAGAGCATAACAATTTTGTCGTTACCATGTCAACTTTCTTAGAGCAAAATCTCAAAACTAAAGCACCATCAAATCAGGGCATTAGAAGCTACAAAACAATATTGGTTCTATCTTGAATTAATTTTTGTTTCAGTACTTCTCTGATAACATTTTTAAAAAATTGTTACTTTAAGATTGCGCTAAAGACTAAAACTTGAAATTTTTGATTTTTTCTAACATGAGTTAACATGCTTGTTTTGGTTGCTGTCTACCAAAATTTACAATAAATTTGTAGTCACCACTCTGTTGATTGAAATGTGGGGTTCCTACTTTCTTCTAAAGGTCTTAGTCTCCTTAACATGAGGAAATGTCATAGTCAGCATAATCTTGGAATATGTGTTCTTTGTATCTATGTTATCAACTGTTACATTAAAAATGCATCTAAATACTGCAGCAATTGTGCTCTCTTTTATGTAAAGAAGGTTTATTTTTTAATAACAAAAACTGTGCATATGTATAACTTGAGACCTGGGATTAGGTATTTCTGGTAGCCCACTACTTTGTCTGAAGTGAAAGTTACAGTTTCATTTATCATTTACTTGTCTAATAGGGACAGTGGAGTTTTAAAAATACAATTTAATTCCTCCCCCCNTGAATTATTTGCTTTGAAATGAGCACTTTGAAATGATCAGTTTTGGGCTTGATATTTCAAAGCCAGGAAGTTTTGTGCTAAAATTATAAAATGTTAAAATATGCATGTGCATAATGCAAGGGGATTCATGTGAGCTACTTAAGAACTGAACTGTACTGTACTGAAGGTCATCTACACTCTAGACTACAGATGCTTTGAAATAACAGGGCATGCAAGGATAAGGACCTGCAGGCTACTTTTTGATTCTGCCAGAAACTATTACAATTTTACAAAGTAAAAATGTTTTTACACCATAGCTAGTCAATACCCTAAAATCCCACGTCAAGAATATTTTTGTGCTACATTGTGCTTAGCAATTGTATACTTGGAGTAAAAAAACTATTTTGCAAAAACACATTAATAGTACGCCTTGCATATTGGGCTTTTTCCAACTTTATGATAAACTCTTTAGCCCTTTGGGAGGCAGAATGGCTGCCAGCCTTGTTTGTAGTCAGGTTTATTTGAAACAGGACTTGACTGATTCCAAAAACAGACTCTGGAACTTTATTTGAAAGAAGCTACTGAGAAGGTTTTGTGGTGTGACTTTAATCCTTCTAGTTGTCAGGCTACTGTTCAGTCAGCAGTGCAGTGGGTCACCTCGGTAAACGAGCTTCAGACTGTCTGGTTGGTCAAAAGAAGGAAGATCCTCCTTTTTTCTTTTCCCTTTAATTAAAGGTAGAATGTTTTAAAAAATACATTCTCTGAATAAGTAATGAGTGTTGTTTTTGAGGAATTTTTAAGTCGGAAAAGTGGATGTAGACATTGTTTTTTTTCTAGGGCATATACAGACCATCATGGTAGCAGGTAGGGCGTGATCGATGAAACAACATTTTAGCAATATGAACAAGATAAAGACACCAGTACTGATCCTTGCAAAGGTTTGGGTTAAACAAAAGCTCAGGGCCCTTAGATTTTGTCCACAATAGAAGGATTTTGCTGATGCAGCTGCTGTGGAAAACCATCCTGGGGATTTACACTTCTTTCTGGCATAAGCACCCTAATGTGGAGGCAGCTTGTGACAGCTGCTCTACCAGCAGAAACACTCTCACCTTCCCAGACAATCATACTTGCACCAATGTTACTATTGGCAGGACTGTGTTGGTTAAGGACAATGTGGTTTTCTGTTTCTAAATAATGTAGCTGCTCGAGCAAAATGATTTGATAAAGACCTGGCCATAATAGTCACCATAAGTGACTCCGACCTCATAGTCCATAAATATTGCAAAGCTCTCTCTAAATCAGATTTCCCATATGTAGTACATGGCTGAAAATTTTAGCCCTTGAAGATGTGTAGATGAGATGATGTTTTGTTACCACTTTTTATGCCGAGGTTACTGAAGTTGTTTTGCAGAAGCCACTGCTCCTAATAGGTTTTGCCAACTATGCTGTTGCCAGATGCAATATAACAATACTTTCCTGCAAATTTGAAAATGGTGGGAAACAGCAGTTAACAGTATTTAGGATGAAATATGCCTCAGCATATGCCTCTGAACATGTCTTTATAAGACCATATGGAGTATAATTGGTGCTGAACAACATTGAGGTGTTTTGTGAAAAGTAAAGGCTAAGCATTATAAAGAGTCATAAAATCTAAAAGAATGAGACAAATGTAAGAAGCGGGAGAAAGAGGGAGGTACTGAATATTCTGTCTTGCTCTCTGCAAAACCTGATGTAAGAGATCACAGTGTTTTTCATAGGTTTCTCTTCACAGTAGGGTTAAAATTAAGGAATTCAGCAAAACAATGCCAGGTAGTGGACATTGAAGATGGTGTGAGTAATTCAAACGAAGCAAAAACAACCTTGTCATCCACTGAGAGCACCCAGGAGAGCACTGGCGTTTATAGCTGTGCATACTGTCATTGCCACTGTTCACAGCGAAGTAAGGTAAGAATGAATTTCTTCCTTAAATATGAATGTCTCTTGTCCTTTGAGGACTGCAGTCAAAACTTAATAATTTTCATTTGCTTAGGTATTATTAAGACAGCTCATTTCCAAGAGACAGCTTAGAATTAATGGAGCAATGTGCTAAATTTAAATTCTTCATGATTTTATTGATTTAAATCATGAACTGTAGCTGAATGTATAAAAAAAAAGCTACAAACTACAAGTGATTGAAAATTTTCAACAACATGAAGGATTTAATTTTCTCTGAAGAAAGAGAGAAATTTTCAATGAGCATGTATAAAAAGGACAGCAAGTATTCATTCCCCAGAACCAGTGCTGTCCCTAAGTACTTCTTTATACTGCTAAGAATGGGCTGCAGAGAGTTTCTGCTGAGAACTGTAGATTCTTATCTGCCTAATTGAGCCATCGTTTGTTGACATGAGGGAAATCATGTGACTTGCCTATAATGCATTTCACAATAACAGCAGAAGTGGAAAATGTAGTTCATGGAAGGGTAGCAGAAAATGTTAAAATTTTTTTCCAATTGCTTCCTGTATGGAATATTGTGAAGTTTGTATTGCAGCACAATCAAATGCTTGAACATTTTTACAGTAAATACATTAAACTCAATTGTCAGGTTCTAATTATCTTGGAAAAATCGAGCTTCTTTCTATTACTAAGCTCACAGACCTTCAAAGTGTGAATTTAGTAAGTTCTTTTTTATCAGTATGGTGATAAAATTACATCAATAGAATTGAACACAAGTGTCATCTTTCTTTTGAGCAAAAATGTAGTTATAGTAATGTGGCCAATTGCAGAGTTGGTATCAAGTGTTGTACAACGGTAAAAGTAACAACAGAAAACATGTAATATTATAATTTATTAGGTAGATATCAGAAAAGGGTATTAAAATATTCTGTAATTGGAGGCACATTCTCTGCTTTACTTAGTCACTCTAGTATATCAGTTTTATATTAAACTTCAGCCATGCTCCCCACCCAAATATCCTATAGAATGTAGAATTACGGGCATGATAGTTGTTTTGTTTGTTTGTTTCCCATTACCAGATTGAGTTAATCTCATCTGTAAGCAAATTAATTTCAATTTTGTTTTAAAAACAAGTGATTACTGGCTGCTCTGTTGATGACGTGATATTACAGGTTGGAGGATAGGGTGTAGCAGCAAAACCACTTTAGAATTGTTTGTAGAAATCATGTAACTGAGGAATCTGAGACTGATAGCACTCTGGAGGTTAGTTTACCAAAGATTAGATAACCTGATTGTGTCTGCTAGTTTTCATATCACTAGCAGTCATGTTTCCACAGACCTGGCAGGGAAGAGTATCGGCAAAGTACTTCAGTCTTTCTACAACTGCAGATCTCTATAGGAAATCCTCTAAGCTGAAAATAGCTGGCAGCTGAAAGAATATTGCGTGTGCTTCTCTTGTTTTACTCTTGTCTAGACATCCACTTGTGGCTACTCTTGGGATGTGATATTGGACTAGGAGGGACTTTGAACTGATAATTTACTATTGGAGCTTTTAAGAGCAAAAGATTCCTGGCTTGCACCTCTCATTCTTGATTTTTGACCTAGTATGAGAAGAAAAATGGGAACAATAATGAAAAGTAAGACAAAAGCTTTAGAGTTTAAAAAGAAAAATACAAATCTTTAAATGTTGGGGGAAAATTCTCCTGGGCATGTTATAACATAGTGTCTTATTCTTTTGCATAAAAAGATGATGTGTCGTTTCATGTTTTATTTTCAGGAATATTGTGAAAATGTTAAAACAGTAGAGTACAGCTTACACATTGGTGAACTGTAGTAAAGCATTTACTGTGTATTTCACAATGTTAAAGCTGTTGGGTTTAGATCTGAAAACAGATTTTGTTAAGCTATAATTGACTGAAGCCTGTGTTACCAACTAGAAAAAGAGTCGACAATTAACATCTGCCTTGAAGGCAATGTTTTAATTCTGACTCTACAGTGTACTAATATGTATGAAAGTAGAAAATTCAGGAGTGAGTTTAGACTTTTACATGTAGAAGACAACACTTAGCATGTTACTCAGGATATGAAGTCCATTTACTGAGCTGAAGGCTATAAATGGCCATAAGAGTTAAAAAGCCACAATTGGATCATAATCAGTATATATTTAACCTGGTGCCAAGAGTAATCCTTGCCTCCTTGTTTCCTGATATGGAGGAATAATTCATACCATTTGACAGAGTTTGGATATTTTGAAAGAGCACTTCCACATTTCCTCCCATTCTCCTCATTTTAACCCAGAAGTTTAGAATGTAGCAAACCTTGGGAGCTTTGGATAGCATATTTGGTTTTGGGTTTGGCAATTGAAAATGTCCAGTGGGAAGTAATTTCTCTTCTTTTAGTATAGCAAGAAAAGAGAGATTGAGATGATAAGAATCTTGGGTTTTGATATGGCCCCTGGCTGAAAAATTAATGTTGCAGAGTGACTCATCTATGCTTGAAGGGCAAGAGTAGCCCACAGCTGAATAAACATAAAAATCAGTTACATTGTGTTTACTCTTGTGTTTTACTTATGTGCCTTAATTATTTTAATTGAAGTAAGATTAAATGCTTTTTATGACATTGGTAAACTGAAAATCTGCATTATGAATTAAGCAAAATCTTGGACAAAATTGTGTATAGATTTTTCAGTTGAATCTAGAATTTTATAGTTCCTTCAAGTTGAAGAGCTGTGGCAAAATATGGGAATTTTGATGAAATGCATAAAGGATGTTAGCTGTAAATTCTACATGAGAAATATTTGCTTTGGAGTTCTGTTTGCCTTCACTGATAAGTTTCCCTAGCAATACTCAGAAGTGATGACTGCCCTGAAATGGGTGATGGTTCAAGATTAAGCCTTGTGCAAATTACGAGGGGTTAATAATTGCCTGATGTGACAAATGAGTAAGAAGTTTTAGAGCAAGCATAAAAGCAGTTCCCGAATGAAAATCTCTTGTTTAAAAATAATGAAAACCTTTTAGAAGTCCTGTGAAATACTGTGGGTTCTTCTTCCATGTCAGTAATGTTTATTCCCACTAATGTTTGAGGATATATTGTAATAAACTATTCAGTTCTTCCCAGATGTTTAGGATTATTATTAATGACTCATTTGGCTTTGTAAATTGCCATAAAGTTCTTTCTTTACCCAAACCTCTAGCAAGAAGATGGCCTTCCCACAATTTCTCAGTACACTGGTTTTTATATTGCACTTTATAGTTGGTTTATTTTTCAAAAGCTCTTACCTTGTAATGTCTGATATCAGGTAATTTTTTTTCTAAAATACATTTAAAAATGCCACACCTATGTTTGATCTGTTTTATTTTGCATAGTCTTGTTTGGCATAGTGGTGGATTTCAAATAGTGGAACACCTCAGATCCTTCAGCCCCAAAGTGCTCTCTGTTCTATTGTTAATAAAGGACCAGAAATACTGGATTTCTTTCGTTTGTCATGTTTATTCCTTCTAACTTGCCATTTTGGAAAGATTCCTCCATTATGCAAGGAAGTCCTGGATTTTAAGTGTATGGAAGCAGAGGACTTACGCTGCAAAGGCAGTTGCTTTAGCCTCCAGAGTAGAGATCCTTGTTTTAAAATCTCTGTAGACCTCAATCTTCTTCTTAATAATGTTCTTTATATGTTGTCTTTTATTTTATAGTTTAATTTGGTTTGTACCACATGGAAGATTTCTGTTGGTTACTGTAATTTGGTGTAAAATACAAAAATCCTTCTTGTCATTCTTGGAAGCTCTCCTGCTGATGAGTTTCAGGATTCAGTAGCCCACAATCACGTAGACTTTTGGAACTGAGTCATGGACCTCATAAATCATCTAAAGAGCAGGAATAGTACAATCTGCAGCAGTTGTCATACATAGGAGATGTGACTTTTTTCCACAATGTGGAAGGAAATTAAATGAGAGGGAGCAAAGAGCACTTTATAAAGGAGTTCAGAGCACTGTAGGTAATGTTACTCTTGTTTTTATTCAACATATTTAAGATCATTTTCTAGGATGTGGCATACCCCATTTGGTTTACAGTGTGGTTTTCCTGAAAGGGTAGCACTGGTTAAGCACAGTAAGGCAAACAAATCATTTTCTCCAGACATATGTGGTTGAATTCAGTGATTGTTGGCATTAGGAGCCCCAGACTAGCAGGGGTTGATATGCCTTGTGCTAACGTGGGTATGTGTGGTTGATGGTTCAAATGTAGTAGTAAATATAGTGTAATTTTTCTCCAATTTTGCTCATATTTTTGTTATATACATCACAAATGTTACTAAGAGATTCTTAGGTTCTAGTAAGATCACCCAAATATTTGATGCATTATGTTGACTGGAAATGTGAATCTGTGACTATGCTGTAAAATTACTGGTTAAAATTTAATTCAATGCTTCAGTGTTCATAATGGATATTTGAATTTTTCTTTGAATTTTTAATATAAATGTTAGTGAGTTTAATAAAAATATAATTTGTCATCTGACTCCAGCAAGTAAATCCTAAAAAAAAAAAAAAGAAAAGCCCAGAAAAGGTAATTTCATATCAGAAAATAAATTTTCAGATACTAACAAGTTAAATGGAAAATTAAGCACACTTTCAAGTTGCTACTTTGTCAAAATGGATTTAGAGTGAGGGACTGTGGATCTAAGTGAATTCTCCCAAGAAGTAGTGTACGTGCCAGAAATGAAGAAAACTACTTAACTTGCTATGAAATGCGCAACATTTATTATCACTTTGAAAGCCGATATTTGTGCATTGGTAGTTGTTTATGACTGGCTTGAAAGCAGTTGGCTAAGTCGGCCTTCAGAGATGGCCATGGTGTTCCAGCTGTGATATAACAGGAGTATTGACAGTTGGTTTTAACTGAATGGGAGTTTTGCTACTTTGAGCAATGCTTTGTTTAGAAATACTTCGTGCTCTGATTGATCTTAATAGCATAAGGTGCTCTCCAAAGTCATAGGGATGTAGTTGAATACAACTGGTTGGGCATGGGCTGGACAAAGTGATTGTCATTGATTTTCCTTTTAAGTTCAAAACCAAGAATTAACCTCATCCCCTCTATTTGCTTTAAATCAATGCTGTTCATTACATAGACTCTTTTTTTACCCTTCCTTTTATGTCCCTCTCATTAGAAAATCAAACATATATAAAACTGAGATATAGATACTGCTTATTTTTCTTAAGATATTTTCTTCAACAGAATAAAACTCAGATACAAATGAGAAATAAAACTGTGGAACAAAATAAGAGCAACATCTACAACTCTTGAGCAACAGAGCTGACAGAGTATGAGAAGTGCCAAGGGAAGAGCAGTAGATCGTAGCCATGCTATAGGGAAATGTGCACAAAATACCT
>WEKX01016111.1:425367-461287 GCA_013390025.1 Pitta sordida
ACTCAAGGGTTTTCTCAGATAAAGGCATTTTGCTCAGGAGTTCTTGAAGGTTGTCAGCATTTCACATGCACATGTAAATGCAGTAATCCCTGGAATATCGCATGGGGTCTATAACAGAAAGATGCCACAATAAGTGAAATCTGCGAAGGAGTGGTAAATAGGGTAAATACAGTGGAAACCCCCCTGTGATGTATTGAAGCCACAAATGTTGAACTGCAAAGCAGGGAGGGATCACTGTAAGAGTTTTTCGAACTTCTCCCTTTGTGATGTCCTGGAATAACAAGAATACAATTCAGTACTGTATAAATGAAATACAATTTTTTTGTTTTGTTCTTGCCACATGGTAGTTTTATCTGATGTCCTTTAGTCCTCATAGTGTAAGAGTCACTGAGCAATTGTTCTCTGAGCCCTTCCTGGCACTACCTGTTAGCTGATTTTTCTAGGAAGAGGGAGTTCATATGAGAGAGAGTGAGCAATTATGTGAGAGTGACCCCATATGGATCTCGTTAGTGTTTGTAAGTTGTGAGGAAACACTTCTAACTTTTGAAGTGGAGTAGGCTAATGTGTACAAAGGCTTTAAAGTTCTGAGGCTTGCCTGAGGAAACTAGGGGATAGCACAGTAGTCACTACTGGTACGTGAGTACTGTTGAGTGCATACCACATCGAGGGAGCTACAAGATGTATTTCCATTCTAAAAACATGGATAAGCTCCACGTGTAGTCTTTCTGGAAATTACCAAGGAGTACAAACTATTGAAGGTTAGACTTGGTGATCCTGCAGGTTCTTTTCAACCTTAATGGTTTTATGACTCTGTTACAGTCTCGGTTACTCTATAGATATTTTCCAATGTGTACAAGCCCAAATACAGCAAGCACACATAGGTTTCTATTTTCTGTTAGTAACTTTAAGCCTCCTTTTTTCAATCTCCTATAAAACATAGTATCTCTTAATTTTGTGATGCCACATGATTGTGGCATCCTGGCTCTAAATTTCATAGTTCTGGTTTTCTTGCTCTGTCTTCATATTCCAGGTCTGCCTGCAATCATGGAGTACTGTTTCTGGTTCCCAAGAGCTGAACACTGTGTTTCAGATGAGAATGACTGTAAACTATCCAGAGTTATTTCCTGAACTTTACTTTTTTTGTAGTTGTGAGCAATGAGTTTTTCTCAAGTAGGTAAATTTTGAAGGTGTATCTGGTTGGTTTCTTCCTGATTTGAAAACCATTCCTTACTCATTTGAATGGCTGTGGAAGACTGAGCATAGAATGGCACAAATACTCTAGTGATGGAGAATTGGCGATTAAAAGATACAAGGAAAAAAAAATCATTAATTTATCCTTTGGGAGAGTAGAGACAAAAGGAATTAATCAACTGACAGCATGTGAGAATAGTATGTGTCTTGAGGCCTGAGTTGGTGTGTCTGGTTTGGTGCTGCTGATGAAGAAGAGGGCAAACTGAAGACTCTTCTTCCTAGAAATCAGTTTGTAGGTTTCTAAGTGGTTTCTGATATACTAGGTTTCATGAAGCTGAAATTCCCACATGTAAAAAAGGGAAATTGATCTTGCTTACATCATTTTACCCCATTTTTGAATTCCTATGCAAAGCTTTTTTTTTTTTTTTTTTTTGAGTTAATTGTTTTATGGTTTTGTTTTAAATTGTTTCGGCCACTCACAAAGAGTTGCATATGTAGGTATCTCCAGAGAGTGTGGACCTGTGATACTTTAAAAACCTAAGATTATTATATATACAATAACAGTAAGTTTTAAAAAAAACCCAACAAAACAAGCAATGATGAAAAAATAAACTCAACAACTGCCCCCAAAAAACCCTTGATAATTATAGAATGTGAGCTGCTACACATGGCTTAATGCCAGAAAAGTCAATGATTTGCAAAGAATCAGTCATAGCCTGAAAAAAAATTTATCACAGTGCCACCCTCCTACACCTAACCCTGGCAGTTGACTGTAGCTTTGCTCAAAATTAAGCTATAAAAATCACTTCATGTTTTCACAGCAGCAAATATTGTTACTCATACAGGCTGTTGTGCAGACCACTTATGATTTGTAAGGTTAGATTTATAGATAAACATAACAAAGTAATCAACAACAACTTTCAAAAGAAAATGCATAGTGGGAAGTTGAGGAGGACATGGTGGCCATGCACTGATGCTTGTGTAATGGAGGTTTTTGCAGTATTGCTGGTTTCTGAAATAGTCAGAGCATGGGTTTTCTGAAGTGTGCATGGGCTGTATTTCTGCCCAGGTCTCAGCTGAGCACGTGTGCCTCTAAATGCCATCTAGTCTAATCTAATTTCTTTTTCTTTGAATACAGTCTTAGTGGGACCCCAGTGTAAACAATGCAGATGTTTTACCCTGAGTGGCTGCCATGAGATACGTTTCTAGATTTATTTTTTTTTTTAGTATAGATATGTTAATCTGTTTTGCCCTCAAAAAACCCATTCATGTTTTATTTATGTCTGTTCTTGAATTACAGGAATACATTTGCCAGTGTAACCTGGTAACAACTTTACACACATACCCTGGTAGTAATAAATTCTAATGTTGAATTTGTGCACTCAGATTAAGAGTGCTCCCTGAAAGGGCCCTGTCTCACTGTGCAAGGACATGATGTATATTTACACTATGGAGGTAGGTCAGGTTTTCTAAGCTCAAGTTGGCACACAGAAGTTTACTTATCATAAGTGGGGGTGGGCACACTGTGTTCAAAATAGCACTGGAGTTCCTGTGCCCTGACAGGCCTGTGTTTTGTGGGGGACACAGGAGTTCCTGGGGATCAGCCCAAGGTTAACTAAATCAATATCCCATATGTTTCCTAAGCTGTTGCATTAAAGCTAATCAGTCCTTTTAGGGCACATAATTATATGAGGCATCTTGCCGTGGGGCTTGTCAGTGTCCACATTCAGAGCAGGAACTGAGTTATTCTGGGTTGAATAGTATTGGATCATAAACATTTCTGCTATGGCAAAATGCACCCAGCATTCTGACAGTTGTCTTCCCCTGTAGGAACCACTTGCAGGACAGCACTCCAAAAGATAATGTTCATACATAGAACTGAACCCGGAAATAAACAAAAAAATCCCCATTCATAAAAAGGGCTAATGGTAAGCAGTAACATTGTTGCCTCCTCAAGAATTTAATTTTTCTGGGCAAATAATTTTTCATAGTACAAGCCTGCTCAGAAATAGCAAGTATATATTCTCAGGGGAAAATCTGAAGAGTATTTTCTTAAATACATATACCAAACAAATTGAGTATTCCAGTTCTTTTCTTTTAAAACAAATATTTTCTGGAAGACTAGTCTCTCACAAAAGTGGATATTGATGTGGTATCCATGTGGGACAGAAAAGGATTGTTTGAGCTCACTCAAGTGAAGTCTTCCACCCCTTTTGTAACAAATACAGACACCAGCAGATGAATGAGTGTTACAGCTGGTGCCTGTCGTGATCACATGTTCTGCTTATGGATCTTGTCTTAGTCTAGACTTGATGTATTACAATAATTGAAGTAATAAACTTCACAGTGTAAGATTCAAGGAATAAAAGATACAGCTTCAACTCAGGCTTGAAATGCCTCCCTTTTATTAAATTGAGGGTTTGGGGTTTAGGACAGCAGTATTTCTGTGGCTCTTTTTTATGAAAAGGCTGAAATATTTGCTCTATTTCTACCTGAGCGTAGGTGGGAGAAGGCAACATTTTGTTAAACACATGCAATTATAACAACATTCTGACAGGAGCAATGTTAATTTATAAAATTTCTTTCATATGTGAATAATGGATTAGGCTAAAGTCTCCCACTAACATTTTTACGTGGCATATCCACATTTCACAAAGGAATTTAACTCTTTCATAATGATGTTTTTAACTCTAAACGAATGGGTTATTGAAATGGGTGTCCTTCATTCATATTTTTCTGTATAGTAGACACAAATGGTTCTTCTTTCAAATGACCTATGCCCTGTGTAGCCTCAGTGTTTCCATGTGTGGTCTGCAGCCCCCAGCAGTCAGAGTAATGTCTGTGCTGCGGAAGGAAAGGAAAAACTAACAGATGTCTGTGAATGCGAGAAAGCGTTGTGGAAGTGGAGATGGGGTGCAATGCTGTCTGTAGCTTAGTAGAGATTTTTATGGGAACTTGACACTTCTGTAGAGCTGGTGTCCCACAGCAGTGTCTGCCCATACAATATCTGTATGAACCCTGCTTGTCAGCAGTCCTGACAGCAAAGATTACACACTTACTTGTTGAAAATGCAGGGTATGATATTCAGTGAGTCTTCCATAAAACAAACCAAACCCATTCCTCAAAGAAAGGCAAACCCAAAACCCATGGAAAAAAAAAAAAAACAAAGAAAATTAGTTCACCAGTTAAATTATATTTCTTATTGTTACTTTCTTTTTTTTGTTATTACTGTAATATGCTACCATTTTAAATAGTGATTTTTTTCATAGTTTGCCATTTCATAGATGAGGCTACTGTTAATTGCTCCTAATGTAACTTTATTGTGAAGTTGGTACTCTTATTATTTAATAATGCATCAACACAAAATATTTCTATAGAAGTTAGTGGAAAAGATTATATTCTGCTCCATAAAGCTGCCCAGATTAATATGCAGGTGTGATACTACATTTTCCTTTGAATCCTGTAGTTTCCATTTCTATTAGGAGGAAAGCATTGACAGGCAAGACTCATACAGGACTAAAGCTTCAGTTCTGTCTCCTTAACAATCTCCATCAATCAGTAAAACTGTTAAAGGAGTTAAATACCAGTGATCTGGTGTTATGCAAGACTGCTTTATCCTGGAAGCAGGTAGTCCCATTGTGCATTACCCAGTGCAATGTAGCTGCAATTCCTTCTAGGATAGTTGGTGCACAGGATCATTTCAGTACATGAATGTAGTTTTTAAAAGTACTATTTTACTTGAACAAGGTTAGTTTGAAATCCTGTATTTTCCTAGTACTAAGCTGGTTTGTCCCTGACTTGCAGTATGTGTCTGCCATGGCATTAGGTGTTCAGGAGGAAGTACTTGATCCTGAATACTAATAAGCAAAAAGAATGCTAGCAGTGATATTGCAATCCTTGAAAAAATTCTCTGAGAATTGGCTTTTATGAATGGATTTTGTATGTCGGGATAGTAATGGACATTTAGTGTACAATTCCTAGTGAGGAGATCTTAAAATAGATTTTTGAGAGGGTTTTTTTTCTGTTTCCTGGACTTCTGAGTGTACTGTAAGATCAAAGATGGAATTGGGAGTTTTTTCAGCACCCAGTCTTGTATTACAGAAAGTACTAGCAGGTTAATGTATCCACTTGTAATTTGTGAAAAGCTCAGTTAAAATCTACAAAGAACAGCATCTGGGTTTTTACAGTCTTTCTGAACATTTAAACAGCTCTCTGTGTGTGTGTTTGGGCTTCAAGCTGATCTCTCAAAGGTGTGGAAATGCATGCTTTACACAATTCTGTCATAAAAGTCGGTTGGTTGCATTACTTATGTGCCCTTTTCACAGCATTCTCTCACCTCCCACTCATCTATTCCAAACCTCTATAGTTATTCCTACTGATTAAATTGGTGCTTAGAGATGAGTAGAGAGTAGTGAGCTGCATCTTGTGGGTCTGATACCACCTTTGAAGACTGGTGGTGATTGTGGATGGGCTTTTTATTTACCTGTTTGAACCTGGAAGTAAGGTTGTCAGAAGTACCATGCAGTTCTTGGCATGTGGCATGGAAGCTTGAACTGGAATGCTTACAAGAAGGTAGCTGACCACCCCTTTTGTGCTGATTTTAGATCTGAGCTGGTCAATAAACTTCCTTTCCTGTTTGCTTTTTCGAAGTAATAGTTTTGCTTCATGATCAAGTGAAGGGTGCCTTGCCAGAGGAATAAACACTTAAATCCATCTATCTTTGGACCAGCAATGTTACACAGGTGAAGTGTGAAAAGGGAGGCAAGACAGTAAGTGTGGACTTTCCCCAACTACAGCAATGTGCTGACTGCAACAAATATAAAAGGCAAAAGGAATTACATAATCCATAAACATGTTGGCCCAAATAAGCACAACTGTTGGTCTAGTTAAGAGATGAATGGAGGGATGGAAATCATATATATTATCTTCCTCAGATTTTCAGGCTCAAGGTTCTGAATATCTAAGTGTTAGTGTTGTACAGCACTTAATTGTGAAATTTGCTCAGGTATTTGATCCTAATGTTTTTATGATGTCATATTACATGTATTTAGATGCATACCACATCAAAAAACAAGTGAATACTCAGTAAATACTGTGTGATGAAAAAGAAAACTTAAGAAAACCTTTCCTATCCTGACAAGATTAACACAGAATTCCCAAAAATCTGCCTTTATAGTAATATTTTGTGTTGGACTTTGGGTGCTGTTACAATAAATGTTAAAATGCTCTTAAGGGTGCCTTACGTCTTCTTTTGTAAGGATATTTATGTATAAAGATGTTACTGAATTTGCTGCTTGTTGTCCATTTTCACCATTGAAATCCAATTTTAAGGCTTGGGGTCAGCATTTTTCAAAGTTTGCAAAACTGTAATCCTTGAAAAATATTGTACATAAAATAGCAAGCTGTTTTGTATTTGTGAGAAGCTGAGAAAGTTATTACTTCAGCTTTTGCCAAGTAAGATGACTGAAAAAAGAGAAGTTCATCGTAGAGGATTAGGGAAGGAACAGATTTATGGCGAGTGTCTGATATATACCCGGTATCCTCATGTTCAACTAAACCAGACTTGCCCTGGGCCTTCTGGAGCACAATGCCCTTAGCAAGTAGCTTTCGACAGCTTTTTTCAGGAAGCAATATTTTTCTTCAGAAGGAGGGTCACTTCACTGTTTTTCTTTTTCCTTCTCCCCTGTCTTATCTTTTGAGTTCAGGAAGTATTTTAAATTTACAGCCAGCTTTGAAGGCATGAAGCAAGTTCAGCCCCAGAAGTATTTCCTGTTATGGCATTAATCTAATTCCATGAAAGTAGAACTGATTTTTCATCTGTAAAGTAAAGTGCCTGAAGCAGCAGACCATTACTCTGGGTTATCATGATAAAGAGGCTTAGTTTTGACACCAGAGTGTTTATCAGCCTAACCAGGGGAAGATTTCATCCTTTTTGTTGAAAGAGATATTAATGGATTATAATATTTCTTTGCTTCATGGAGACAATGAGTTCATATTGAAAATGTTGACCTGAAATAACAGTGTTCCGTTTACATATTATAAGTTAATTTATCTGGAAAGCTATGAGTACCTGGGGGAACAGGGAAAACTTAGTTGTAAAATGATGATATAGTAGGCAAGTGTGTTCTAAGAACATGATAGTGATAATTTCAGAATTATAAAATAGTTTTAGAGCTCTGGCTGGAGCTGCTGTTTGCTTTATGGTTTCTGTGATGCCTGTGAGTGCGATTAATCTGATCTGACACTTTAAGAATGTTATGAAATATACTGCATAGTAGCATTGAGGTACTGTAGAGGACAAGTTTCACACCTCTTTTAGTGACTAAAATGATGTTGCCTTTTATGTCACACTTCTAACAGCACTTAAAGATGTGCAACAACATTCCTCATTTGTAAGACTGCCTTCTGTGGGGTTTAAGATTATTTTTAACATTTATGTTATAAAGTGATAGTTGGAAGTTAGACTTGTCCATAAAAACTAGTGCCAGCTTGAAGTTTTGACTGTATCCTGAGTGTGCAACTGTACAAACTACATGTGCAAATCTATTTCGTATGGGAGCTGTAAGAAATCTCTGAGTGCACTTCTTCCCCATTCCAGTTCCAGTGTTGGTATTATCACCCCAAATTAGCATTCATCTGCATATTTGTTTGCTGTCACTTCAGAACTATGGCTGAAGTGTATTCATTGGTCCTGTGCATGTTAGTAGTAATTTTTACTTTATGTGTCGTGACTATGTTTCGATCTGGGAGTGCCTGTGGACTAGGAAGTGATGTGATTTTTCCTCAGTGACCTCTTGAGAAGCGTTACCTTTGGTTTGCCTGGGGGGAGGCAAGGACCTAAATTTGTCCCGCCTGCAAGGAGGAGCTGCCCAAGGCCGCTGCATGGGATAGGAGCTGAAACAGGGTTTTGCAAGAATAGGAAAAGCTAGAGATGCATGGGCCAATTAAGCCATAGATACTCAAGGTTACAGGAGCCCCCAAGAGTGACTTTAGACTTGCAGGAAACAAGGTTAAGAGGCAGGCATAGAAGGAAACATCACTCTGAGTCTGAGTAATTTTCAGGAGTGGCAAAGCAGGAGCCTGTGGCTGGTGTGAACGGCCAGAGTCCAGTGAAGGCAGCAGGATTGTCCCGAGGTTCCACTGGGCTTTGAAGGCCTGTGAGGGATGCACAGACATGGTGAGGCCAAGCCAGCATGAGGGGAGAGCAGTGCAGGCTGCTTTTGCTTCCCTTCTGTGTCTACCACCAAGTGCTGGATGGGTGCTTTGTTCTGGAAGAATGTCTTGGCTCACCAGGACTAATTGTCTTAAGCCTTCAGACCTTAAGCTGTGAATTACCTACAAATTCTTTTTGGTAAATTGGAAAAAAATTTTACAAATGGTCGAGTGGGATTGTGTACCTATGTGCAAACTCATTGTTTTTAAAGTGCTTACTACTTTTTGATAGCAGACAACATAGACAAGATAAATAAGAAAGCAGTGGTTTCACATCTATATATGTATCTAAAAAAATTTCAAGCAAGGGTGTCTGTACATTTCTGGTAGAGGGTAATGTATCCCAAGTATCTTCTCCCTGTCCTTGATTCATGTCTTCACTTGTCTACTATTATAATCTAGTGGGCTGCACTCTGAATTGAAGCAGGGAACTGCACTGAGTGAAAGGAAGAGAAAATAAATGTTGAGGTTTTAGCCAATCTCCTAGCAACCCCAGAAACAGTTCTCCCATAAAGCTGGCCATGGTGTAGGATAACTAATGAGTAGTTAGGGAAGGCAGAGGTTAGGAACTACTTGCCCTAGCACTGCCGATAATAAAAATGTGCAAGTAATTGTGACCTAACTCTGTCTACATTACATTTACATTTTTAACAACAAAAAAATTATATATGTAGAACATATTTATTGACCCTCATTTCTAATGCAGTTATGTTAGTACTTTATTATTTGGACTTCCAAGACATTAATGTACTAGTTTGTCTTAAAAATAACTCCTTTTTTCAGTGTGGGGAGACGGTGGAGTAGTAACTGAATAAAAACTGTTGTATACACAGAAAGTTAAATTTGAAAAGATTTCAAAGAAATGTGCCTATTATGGGTTTGCTATTTGGCATAGTTACATAAAAATTAATATTATTTGTTTGTGCTTGTTTTGTAGTTGTTTTTTAAATTATTTATAAAATTGAATTGCCTTTGTATATGCATTATCTGTTAGGGAAGGTCTGTAGTGGTGCATTCACTCTGCAGTAGGTCTTCGGCTTCAAAGGCAATGTAACAAGCCCCTTGAGCCACTTTTCCCCCTGGCTTTCCCTAACTGCAGCCTGGAAGTCTGTTGGGGGAGGGGACGGGAGCATCTGGGCCTGAAAGGATGGAGCACTTTCAACTCTCTTTTCTGTGCTGTAGAACAGCTGTTGAAAGAAGGCATCCACCATGCGTTAGAGCAGCAATTAGCACAGCTCTGGCATATGTTAAAATGCCCTCACCCATCCCCAGGGAAAGTAAAAAATTATGTGAGATGCAAAGGTAGATGTCCTTTCTCCATTATGTCTCCTGTATGGCGCTTTCATGAGATGGTATTGTCTTTTGTCTGTCCGTCAAATTTCTGTATTTTAATATTTTGAGGAATGGGAAGCAAAGTGTAAGAAAGTGATGATTCCTATTTATCAGTAGACTTTTGGCATATGATCAATATTTACAAGTTTTTTACTGAAGAGTGTTGGCTGTGAATTTCCTGTGGTTTCAATGGAGGAAGGAAGGGGGAGTTGTGTATTATTACTGGGAAATTATGTCTTGCTCTAAAACTGCACCTATGGTTTCAATTAGTCAACTCTCAATTATAATAATGTAATGAGGAATAATGAGGAGGTGGGGATAACCTGAGACTAACACAAAACATATGTAAAATTAGATTGCAAGAGCCTCTGTTGAGAGCTTAATGGAAATAAAAGTCCTGTGATAAGAGTTGGTATGCTCAGAAGATCTCCAGTTAGACACGTGGAAGCAGGTGATGCCTACAGTGCTGCAAAGAACTAGCACAGCTTTGTCACTCCTGTAGCAGCCAAACCAGGCTTAGACAGACAGTCCAATCGTGGATGGTCATGAGCAGCATGGAACTCCTGGGAAAAACATTTCAGAATCATCAAATGCTTTGTATTTCTGAGGAAAGGAGTATTTATTGGAAAAGGCCTTCAGTAACTACTAAATTAATTTTTCAGAACTGTTGTTAAACAAGCCTTTAGGTCTTTTTTTCTGAATTCTTGATAACTGATAAATGATATCCTAGTCAGATGTATTTGTTTCTGACTTTCCCAGTATCTTCATGTTTAATAAATGCACATGCCTTTAAGCAGCAGCTTTGTGGCACTCAGAGGTGACACAATTGTATTTCATCCTTCCACCAGAATATGCGAGCTTCTTTTGTAGTGTGGTAGCTGAAGTACAGAAGCAAATTGTTCCCTTCCTGAGCGTTGATGTAGAAGAAGCATATATGACTGTTTGCATCTGTAGCAAATGTTTGTATTCATTCATTCATGTGCCTTCTTTAAAAATAAAATAAAAAGTAAAAACAAAAGTGATTTTGGAGGGCAGGAAGTTGAAAGGGAAAGTATGCTTAAGGTACAAAAAATACTTTCTGAAGGTTTGGTTGGCAACTGTATCTATTACCACCTTATCTAAGGCCAAGATAAAACATATCCATAATTTTCTTTCCTTGAAAAAAAAGAGTATGTTTGTCACTTAGAACATATCTGAGGATTCTAGTCATACACAAAGGAATCTCTGTATTAATATTTGCCCTAGCAAGTACTGGAAAATTTTGGTGTAGATTATTACAGCTAATCCTGTTGTGCAAGCAGTCCTTGAAGTTTCTAGAGATGTAAGCCAAAGATTTTACCAGGAAAATTTAGTAGAGACTATAATAAAACAGAATTAATTGAATGTTTGGCTGAATATAGTCCACTTGGGAGAAGTCAGTATGACTTCTGCAAAGGGAAATCCAATTTGTGGTGTCAAAAGAACAAACATGTGGTAAGAACTATCCAAGTAATACAACTATGTCCATATTGGGAAGGACTGGTACACAACAGGAGCAATTTTCAAAACAAAATATGTGAAGGACCAAACACCCATGTTATGTTTGGTGTCGGAGAAGCAGGGGCACTTGGAATAGTCCTCATCTGGCCAGCAGGACTACAAAACAAAAGCCAGCCCAAAAAGTGAGAATCATAACGCAAGGACTAGAAAGCAAGAGAGAGAAGACAAAATATCATTAAGTCATCAAAGAAATCCAAACTTTGGATAAATCAGGGAGGCAGTGGTGCTGTTTAAGAGTTGGATTTGATGATCCCTGTGGATCCCTTCCAACTCAGATTATTCTGTGATTCTGTGATAATGCTTATAGTCCTGTTCTCTCAATTTCAAAAGGCTGTAATAGAACTTGGAAACATGTTCAGAGAAAGGCAATAAGCAAAAGATAAATAATGATTCCTGTATGAGGAGGAACATAGGATGCTTGCTTGAAAAACAAGCAGTTGAAAGGAGCAAACTACAGAAGCTGAAAAAAACAGTCATGATGTGAGAGGATACATAAGGATCTCTTCCAAGGTGAGACTTAAATGTTCCTTAGTTGAAGTAGTAGAAGCCAGATTCAGAATACTGGTAGTAGACATGTGATACATCTTTGGCAAGGGTGGTTGTACATGCAAAATATTCACTTCCAAGACAAGTTCTTGAATGATGAAGTATAACTTTGCTCAGTATTGAAAGTTGCGGCTTAGTTTTCTGAGTGTTCTGAAACATTCAAGTATTTGTAAAGAATTGTTATTCTACAGAGACTTTTCTTGGGTGTAGAGCTTATAAGAGCATCTGTGATTCTCATTTCCATACTACTTTTGGGTTTGGTAGAAGTAATAAGTTTGCTAAGACAGAGCTGTGGGACGGACAAGTTCAAGCAGAACAATATGTGTGGGAACACCTGATGCTCAGCTTTGTGGGAAAATGCAAACCAACAGTTTCCATAAGAACAAATGGAAAGCTGCAAAGTACTATTTATGTGAGCCCTGTTATTTCATCCAGCAGAGCTCCAGTCAGAGTTGAAATATCTTTTTTACAGAGTATGTACAATTAATAACACTAATTCAAGCGGTATATATTGCCCATCAGTTCTTGCCAAAAAATGATGATTGGAAAAATCTTTAACACAAGAAAGCTAAAATTCAAAATTAATTTCAGATGTTTCACTGTAACAGCAACATATCACTCAGCTTTGAGCGAGTTATGCAAATTGGGAATCGTAGAGTATCCTGAGTTAGAAAGGACACAAAAGGATCACCAAAGACCAACTTCTGGCCCTGCATGATACGGCCCCAGTAATCACACCAGGTTCCTGAGAGGTTTGTCCAAGCGCTTTTTGAACTCAGACAGGTTTGATGCTGTGANTGCTTGTGTTGCATTGGTTTATGTCCAGTTTTCGAAGGGGGAGATAACTGTGTGTGTATTTATTTCTGCAAGGTCTCAGGTCGAGGCAAACTTCTCTGGACAATTTGAACACAGTCATTTTAGCCATCTGTTAACCTTTGCTCGTCATGAAATTGNAGTATCCAGCCTAAACTTTCCCTGTCTCAGCTTCATGCCGTTCCCTCAGGTCCTGTCATTGGTCATCAGAGAGAAGAGATCAGTGCCTGTCGCTCTGCTCTGCCTCTCCTATGTTATTACTAGCTTTCTTCTTTCATTGCACTTCAGTTGTTACTGAAGTAAAGGTTTTTCGGAGTACTCTGGACTCATTTTGAAAAGTTTACAAGGATACAAATCTCCGGGTGAGCATCTGCCTGCGATTTGCCTTTACCCTTTACACATGTGGTTTTGAAAGATATCTGTAACAAGCTTAGAGTGAGATGGCATCCCTGGNTTGTTGGATTGAAATTTGAGTCTTTTCTTCAGAAGCAGAAACAGAGCATACTGTTTCTTTTAAGATAATGACATGCATGTGCTCATGACTGATTCAGTGTTTTGATCTCAGATGCTCTGGACATCTATCATGTAGCTACTGTCATATAAATTACACACNAATGAGTAAGGCATGTTTTAAAACATGTTTCTCTGGTAGAATTGTATGTACATGTTTATGTGAAACTATCACTGCTTATTGGACTTGCCATTTTTATCAAAGTCTTTGACCATCAGCCATGTAATTCTAACTGTTTCATTTATTGTCTTGTCTTAGCTCAGGGATTTCAAATCATAAGGGCATGACAGAGGCTTGACGAGTGCCTGTTACTCATCTGGTGCCGTCTTATGTTGAGGTTGGGGCATAGCAGCCAGAGAGAGAGATCAGTATCCCAGTCTCACAGCATACATTCCTTTCTCAAAAAAAAGAATAGTTTTGTGCTTCGCACATTACTGGTTTCTACTAGAAAATTTTAATATGTTTTCNCATCTCATCCAGCTTTTTGCTAAAAACTTATCACCAATTTAACGGAAATATTTGGAAAACTTATGTAAGTATTAATTTAATAAGTAACTAGATTAGAATCCAGTCTTCTGCAGTTGGTAAGGGATATGTGATCCATTGTTATAAATGCCAGTCTGATATTTTAAGATATTAGTGAAGATTTCACTAAGCAGTGAAGTAAGTTCATGGGAACACTTGTTACTTTCTTAAGGCTACTATAGGAAAATAGTGTTTGCAGGTTTCAGAGCCAATGGAAATATTAATGTTTGTTGGGCTTTCTTTGTGTTCCCAGTCCTTGAACTTTGTTCTGTTTCCAGACATTTCTACTGTTTTATAAATGCTGTCTAGTTATTTACTAACAATGGCAGAAAGAGATTTACAAACAGGGATGAGGAGCAAGGTGAAGGGGNTTGGGTTTTTTAATTCAAAAAACAAACACTAAGAAACTAAATACCATAGAAATTAATGCTTGATAGATGCTCATGACACCTGTTTTGTCTCATGGTGAGCAAGCAGCGTAATTATTTTCAAGTAAAATTTTACATTGTTGGATTGAAATTTGAGTCTTTTCTTCAGAAGCAGAAACAGAGCATACTGTTTCTTTTAAGATAATGACATGCATGTGCTCATGACTGATTCAGTGTTTTGATCTCAGATGCTCTGGACATCTATCATGTAGCTACTGTCATATAAATTACACACTAGTGCCACCGAGATTTATTCCAGTGTTTGTAGGAGTGGAATTTCTCTTCATGATAAAGTATTAAAAATAAAGGATATGTACCGTGTTACTGGAAATTTAATTTAAAAAATAACCCCCCTCACCTACCTAAACATACTAAGCAGCTACATCTCATCCAGCTTTTTGCTAAAAACTTATCACCAATTTAACGGAAATATTTGGAAAACTTATGTAAGTATTAATTTAATAAGTAACTAGATTAGAATCCAGTCTTCTGCAGTTGGTAAGGGATATGTGATCCATTGTTATAAATGCCAGTCTGATATTTTAAGATATTAGTGAAGATTTCACTAAGCAGTGAAGTAAGTTCATGGGAACACTTGTTACTTTCTTAAGGCTACTATAGGAAAATAGTGTTTGCAGGTTTCAGAGCCAATGGAAATATTAATGTTTGTTGGGCTTTCTTTGTGTTCCCAGTCCTTGAACTTTGTTCTGTTTCCAGACATTTCTACTGTTTTATAAATGCTGTCTAGTTATTTACTAACAATGGCAGAAAGAGATTTACAAACAGGGATGAGGAGCAAGGTGAAGGGGCAGGATAAGGAACTGAGCAATACAGAGGGTACATCTTCAGATAAAAATGAAATCACGCTGGAAACATTCATGGTGATGAAGCTGGCGCTTAAAAAGATTCCAAAACCCTCCAGCATTGTAAGAAAGAAGTATAACCCCTAATCAACTTCTAGGCAGAGTGTGCCCCACAGGGACAAGGTAGAGGAAAGTTCTTTAGGTAGGACTGTTCTTGGAGGACACCAGGAGCAACAGCTGGTTTAGCTCCATGGTTTTGCATGACCCATCCCAGCAGACATGGCAGTAGCCATCACACCTCCTTCAAGAGCAGGACAGGCCACTAAATATCTGTGGGAAATTTGGACAACTATCCATGGGAAGGATGCTGTGCCAAGTAAATGGAACAGTTCTGATTCAGCGCAGTATGATTCTTTTTTTTATTCCCCTTTTTTCTTGTAACTAAAACATGAAATTGAGAAAAGAGACATAATTGTTAAGTTATTTACAGAGGCAGAGGAGGAAATGGAAAGGCAGTAGGGAATTTATGGAGGTTATAAAAACAGGAGGTAACTAATAGGAAGTTTGTCTGTGATCTTAATTACTTTGCTTGTACCTCAAATCTCGTTCACTTGCAGTTTTTCTGAAGTTAGTGTTATAGGGTAGGAATTGAGTCAGCCTTTATGTATAGATTACCTATACTAAAATGAAGTTGCAATCTAGAGCAGAGACTTTGAACATTACCTCAACATGAATAAATAATAAAACTGTATTAATAAGAAACAGCGGCCCATCTGCAGAGGATGCACAATCACCCTGAATTCTATATATGTCAAACGTAGATGAGCTGTGAGCTTTGAGTTTGTTGAGGTAGTGTACATTTCTGGTGTAGAGAAAATTTCCTTGATCAATAAAAAGCTTTGTCATTACGATAGAAATACTTTTGCATGCAAATGCCTATTAGAACGTGTGTATATTCTAACAAAAAATACAAGTTATCTGGGTCTACCAGAACTTCCTTTTGAGATTTTAAATTATTGGATTGGAGGCATTCCAAGACAGCAATTGTTAGGTCATTTCTAATTGTAAAGCAGTAGCACAATGAAATTTGAAGTAATACTCATCATACAAAATAATTTACTCAGGGGTCTTACCTTCCTTTATGTTCCTTGCTGCTTTGAAATGTGAAGATATCAGGCAGCTGACAAAGGGAAATATCAGATGTCCACGGGTAGAAACACCCTAATAAGCACTTAGCAAGACACTTAATGATTAACTGTGTGCATTAATTAGTTACAAGTGTTATGTGTCATTAATAAATCTATACTTAATTACAATATTAAATATCTTACTTGTTTTATGCTTAATTACATAACTAAAGCAAGCATTTACGTGTTTGTAAATAGGTGATGATTGTCGAGAAATTACTGTTAAATTTACTAAAATGAATTGTTTACTGTGTCAGTGTAACCTGCTCCTTTCACTCCATCCGGGAATGAATGAAACTTCTGGTTGAGGACTGGGGAGGAGGAAGATTCCCCACCTTATCTGTGCATTTGCATGAGAAAACTCTGTGCTGTAATTCTTAATGTGTATTTTCAGGTTAAGAAAGATAATGTAAAGCAGATTCAGAAACAGTAGCCCATTTTTAACAAGGACAGATAATATTGTTTGCTCATAAGTATATATGTTGTTTTTGCAATTTGGTATGTTTGTAGATGAATCAGAAAAAATATGTATTTGGTAAAATGTTGCCCATTTATGCTCAGTTGCATAAGAGAATAGATAAAAGCTATGTGCATTTTATCTTTGTGTTAAAGTTGATTATACAAAATGTGTCTTACGGTCTCTTTCTGTCTCATTGAAAGATGGACAAATTCTTATTTAAGTTCAGCAAAATCAGGCTGTTATTGTTCTACACATAAGGAACTAGTTTAGCTGCTTAAGCTATTAAAATGCAGCTGAAAAACCTGCAGTTCCTTAGAACTATAAATTAAATTCTTCATCCGTTACAGGCAGATGACTTGAATGCCCACTAGTTTTTTAAAGAAAAATCTGGTTATTTCTATAATTTTTTTCCTATTCAGTTTTCTAAGAATGGCAGTCAGTTTCATTCTTATTCAACAGGTTTTTTTACAGGACATATTCTGCAGTAATTTTCAGTTAATATCTCTGGGCTCACTTTGTGCAGTAAATACCAGGAAATGGCATGTGATTAAAAAAGCGATAGGAAGGTGTTTCACCTGCACTTGCTTCTCTTTATCTCTTACCTCATCACTAAAAATTAGATTTTTCTTAGGGGGGTGTCGTGGTTTGACCCTGGCTGGATGCCAGAGACCCACCCCTGTCTTAAGTAGAAAAGTTTTTGTTTATCAACTTCCTGTGTCTGGATGCGAACAACATTACAACATTCGTGGAAGGTTTGCTTTTGTTGCCACTGTCTTAACAAGTGAGCTTTTCGTGTTGATAGCCTGTGCATCTGACTAGTTTCAGTTCTTCCCATGGACCATCCTAACAGCAGAGAAAGAGTTGTCCAGGCATGGGCCTGTCTTACCATTCAGGTGAAGCAAGGCACACAGTGGGCTTGGAATGCAAAAGAGTACTATAACTTGTTTCTCTTCCTCCATAAACTGTGAATTAACTTACTTTATGAATGGATGTGAATTTCCGTGGATTTATTAAATTTGTTTGTCTGCCTGTTTGAATGCCTTTCTAGAATAAAATCACTATGTTAATGTCACTTAATAAGAAAAATGAGAAAAAATAAGAGATTTTTTGTTGGGAGGAATAGGACTTCCCACAGTGAACAAGAACCATTGCTATTTCACACACATTCTTTAAATTCGAGCATCTAAAAGGATCGGGCTTTCATTAGGTAATGACATATTTCAGGTCAGCTCTCAAGGAAGATAGGAGTTTTCTGAGCAAAGATGGTGGCCAAGGCTCTTTGCTGACTCAGGAGATCACTGCTGCATTATTTAAGAGTTATTACTTTTAAAGTTATCACAGGAACCATGAGGTCTAGAAATAAGGCCATTTTTAGAGTTCTAAACCCAAATTTGCTAGTGTACATCATGAAGTAGTGTATTTAGCACAAGCTCATTATGACATTTGAGACCTCAAAAAAGTTATCAAAGAAATGTTTCCTCTTCAAGATGTCCGTCACTTGGTAACAGTAAATAGGAAGGTTTATGATTAATTTTCATGGAAAACTGAGTTATTTCACTGCATTTCTCTATACATATACAAAGTTCTCACAAAACACTACTGGTGTGATATTGATACTTTTAGTGTGACTGAATGTTCTGTGATAGATTGTGAAAAATATGAAAAAGGTGACAAAGCTGGAAGCAAGTAATTAATGTGAGTCTTCTCTTGGTTGCAAAATATAATTGTTTCCTCCAGAATTATTAGGAGGAAGAGAGGCAATGAGAGAGTTTCTCTCTGAGATGAAGGGTCTGAACCCATGAAAATAACCTTGCTTCCTAGTTGTGCATTTAGAATTTTTTGCAGAAACTTGATTTGGAAACTTGCTGTTTAGTTTTACTCGGTAAGATTTGTGAAACTTTCTCAGTTTCTGTTTTATATGCAAAGTCTTAGTATTATTTGCCTTGTTAACAATTTGCCCCAGGGATAGCTTATTCAGCCAAATACTTCCCCTTGTAATCACTAGTAGTTACATGTTTAGGGTACCTATATATGGTACATGTATATGGTACACCCGTGGGTCCCGTCACTTCCTTTTATGATTGTGATGTGCTCAGAAAGGAAACTATGAGTTGTATTTCTGAAGAAATTAGGGGCATCTTCCAAGACAATGTTCTGTACAAATCTAATTATACTATTTATTATTATTAAAAATCAAAATTCTGCTTTGTTGTGCCAAGACTAGTTCCTTGAACAGTTCTTCCAAGAGGTGATGACTGTATGGTAGATGTTGTCATCAGGTACTGTTCTCCATATAAGCAGGAATACAGAGGGATTGCATGCATGGGCACAGGTGTACGCAGATATGTCTGTATTTCTGTTCTAACTGGAGTCCCTCAGAGTCTCAGACTTTATTTTTCCTAAAAATACCAGGATGCTATCTACTTTATGTAGTTTACAATTTGTTTTGATGGTAACTTCAAATGTTGCTTTATTATAATGAAAGTGTGAGTCCAATTTTAAAAATAATTTTTCAGACATGAGAAAGATTTACTTTTATCTCAAGATGCATTTACGCCACAGAATGTTGGATTCAGTGCTCTCAGACTTCAGAGTATTCAGAGAGAATGTAAATGCAAATTTTGTTTCCTGGTCACACACACACAAGACTTATCACATACTTTAGATAAAGATAATTAAAATCATATTAATATATAATATGTTATCAACAAAAAAAAAGCATCTTCTATAAGTGTGGTGGGTTTTCAGCAGCCAGCAGAATTGGCAAAAAGCCAAGACATGCAGAATTGCTGCAGGACACTTTGGATTTCACTCTGTCTCATCAATTTCTAGTTAATTTTGCTGCAGTTTATAACACAGTTACTATATTGTTCTGGGTCTTGTTTTTAATAGTAGATGAGAATCTGTAGTTCAGCTGAATTAAACTATTACAGCATTGTGAGATGGAGCCAGAAATGAAATCTGGCTTGCATGCTCAAATATTGGAAGTCATGCTTTTTGGAAAGCAGCCCACAATAACTTAAAGCTTATAGAATTTTAACTCCTTGGTGTTCTTTAGATGCTCCAAGTGCTCCATGGGATGTCAGGGCCCAGATTCATTAACTAAGTTCTGCCAAAGACCTTCTGCCTGGTATTCCCAGCTGACTTACCCTGTTTCACAAGTGCTTTATGCAATAGAGCCCAGTGAATGTCAAGTTTTGTGGATTTTAAACAGGGTGAATCCAGGCTCACTATGCTACCTCTGAGAAAATAGTAAAATAACTGAATGGATAAATTTTTTAAAGTACAAATCAATATTTGAAGTAATAATAAATTTTAAGATGCATGTTTTAGGGAGTGGTCAGCCATGCTAGCTTATTTTCTTACTATATCTGCTGGTCAGTGCCTTGTTAATGCAAGAAGACTGCTGTGCTTCTCACTATGTTGCTTCTCCCAATGTTATTTTTGGAGATGTTCAAAAAGGAGAAAGCAGCCCAACTTCCATGCCATCTTTGAACAAGATTGTGCTGTTAAAATCCCTTCTCTGCAACATCTAGAAGATTTTTTGTACAGAAGAGAGATGGAGAAAATACGAGTTTTATAGAAGCAGATTTTATTTCCTTGTAAACAGGAAATGCATCTTCTTCCTTTAAGAAAATATTATAAAACTGTCTTTCATTTTGGTAACATATACACCTAAGGAAAGGTACTGTGAGGCTGCGGGTTTAGAAGATTAATTTTTAACATAATGAAGTGAAAACATTTTCTAGTGTTCCAGTCTGGGATGCAAGACTAGTTTGAAGGCTTTCTTGTTACTTGGCCTTTTCCTGATGGAAACTGTTCATGTAACTATTAACAGCACTATAATTTTCAGTTGACACTGGATTCTCAGTGCATACCATTTTTACTAAATTCATAATAAATACCATGGAAGGTCATTCAGTACTCAAATTATAAATTAAAGGCAGAAGAAATTTACTGAGACTAAGTGATTGTTGTTGAAATGCAAGAATCACCAGAAAGATGCAGGATTTCATGTTCTGCATCTGCAACATACTCTGATTTTGGAACTGATGATAACTTTGTTTTCAGGGCCAACAGACCATCTTCTGTAATGCTGAACACGTACCTGGAATTTTCACTGTAAAAATTACTTCATTGTAGCTTTGAGGAAGATATAGGAATGCATTCATTCATCGTGTGCAAGGTTAATGAGAGACTTGAGACAAAAATTCAGCAGTCCTAGAGATTAATTTGCTGGATAACTAATATAAAAACCTTCATTTTCAGAGCTGAAAATCTACAATGCATGATGCATCATAATTATAAATATAGCCCTTCTGTTAGAACATTTAAGTATGCTTTTGAAATACTGTTCATATGTAGAAGACAAAACTTACATGACAATCCTAAGTAGCCAGCCATAGAAGACCTTAAAATTAAACCAAATTAATTCCTGGCTATAACTAACCTAAGTATGGTAGTGTTTCCCTCAGATGAGCTTTAAATATCTATTAAAACTCTCAATTTTTCAGTGTAACCTGAAGATATTTGGTGGCAACCATTGGCCTGTAGGCAAAGTCAGTGTAGATCAGGTCTTTGAGAGTTCATGCTGCTGTTTTCTGCAATAGCTGCAGTCTTGGAACTGTAGGTGGTACCAGTAGTAACTGTGGAAGAATACTGAAGCATCACATAGTCTGTTGAAGTTAAAAATAATTGTCACTGGTCATCTAAAGTTGTGAGCGGGAGAACAAATAGGAAGTTCTCTAATTGAAAATTTCAGTAAATTGGAATAGAAATTTATTCTTCTTAATTTCAGCTCTTCTCTTTTCCTATCTTCTCAAGCCTACTCCTTTCTTATGCTGCTCTGCAGTTTGTTGAGTGAGAAACAATGGCACATTTAGACATATCCCCATAAACTCCTGTTGAAGTATTTGTTACATGGAAATGAGACTGGTGGCTTTCATGCTACTGAGAAATGCAAGTTCTTATAATCTTTACCTTTGGGGAGCATCTATTGGAGTTTTTCCAGAACAGCACAGTAAGGTATGCTCCTTTGTGATAATCTAGCAGTCGTGTTCTTGATGGGTGAGGATTTCTACAACCACTAAAGGGCAGTGCATGCCTTGTGATTTCTTTTCTGCAGCTGTTGAACTGTCTGTCCTTGCTGTTAAGCAGATAGAGGTAGAGCCCATTGCTGGGCTTTCTTTTTTGAGATATTTGTGAACTTGATGCAGTTTTTAGCACATAAGATTAAAGGTCTACTGTTGTGAGCAGGACATGAGGAAAATTTTGCCCTTCACAGACCAATTGCCTTGTGCCCATAGTAAGTAAAAGAGCTGATTGTTTTTGAAACAGCATTTTTGTTGGCCAAAAATTGGCTTGTGCTGTAAGAGGAATCATAATTTTAGTATTGATACTGAAGCAGAAATACTGTGCCGATCTAAAGGTCTCATTATGCCGAACACAATATGTGGTATTTACTGTGCAGTTGAAACTCTTAGCTTCAGTAATGAGTAAATATGGTCAGGTTTTGGATTAAGCAAGTAAATAAACATAGTAAATGAGGATATGTGAAATCATGTCTCTTGTTTATGTATTCTGACAAGTATACTTTAATTATTGATCAAGATGGCAATATAGTAAATATGCAGTTTCTTACATTAAAAATTCAGCATCTTTCAATATTCAGCTGACAGCGTCCATACAATATTCTTGGTGATACGGCTCTCTTACCACTATATTGCTCCTGTTGGACATGCTGATATCTTTTTAAGGATGACTATCATCTTACACCATACTGTGTAAAAATATTGTCTTAGAAAGTCAAGCCTGCTCTGAATCATTGTGCTGTTACTTGTGACGAGTATTGACTGAGTATGCGATATAAGAAAGTGGAATATCAGAGCTGTGCTCAGTGGTTGTTGGATTACTAGTCTGCTTGGTCTTTCCAGTGGTTTTTCTTTTCGTTTTCATGGTTTATCAAATTTGGGGGTCCATTAAAATGAACTGGAGAAGTTCTTACTCTAATGACAAATGAGAAATGTATTTTCTTTCTGTACATAGAGCGAAAGTAAAATTCTCTAACAATCTGAACAAGAACTTGTTCTTATGACAAATTTTGCATAATCTCAAGGGTAGTTTTTACTTCGAGATGGTATTAGGTCTGTCTGAGCACATAGCAGCCCTCGCAATGCTGTGCTTTAGAAGGGGTTGATAACACACGTGTTTTGAGTACAGCTGAGCACACATCACAACAATGTGATGGGATTCTAGGAGTGGACACGAGCAGGCCAGCTGACCCAGACTAACCAAAGGGATATTCCATACCAAGTGACGTCAGCTCAGATATAAAAGCTGAGGAAGGGAGCAGGAAGTGGGGGCATTCATTGTTTCTGATGGCTGCCTTCTAAACACGATCTGTATGAATAGGAGCCGTACTTCCCTAGATGTGAATGGACACCTCTGCTGATGGGAAATAGAGATTAGTTCCTTTGATTTGCTTCTCTGTGTGCTTTGTTTTGCTTTATCTTTGCTTATATTAAACTGCCTTATTCCAACTCACCCTTTGTATCATCTTATTATTTGGGACTGAGCACCCAGCCAGGGTAAAACCCATTACGTCATGTTTTCAACCAAATTTTAATGGCAAAACGAATGAAAAAGACTATTGAGTATGGATGTGACAGGAATGCAAATGTGAAATAGATGCTTAATTGTATCAGGGAGGAAGGATATTGTTAAGGAATGCATTCAGTGCAGGTAGCTCAGGGTGCAGCTGCAGTGGGAGCTGCAGGTTGAACTCTGGGGTGGGAGCCCAAGACAAGAGGCCATGAACAGTCGACCTTTTGCATTACAGAGGGCCTGGGGACCTGTGGCCCAGCCAGGTGAGGAATTCTGAGGGACACAGCAGGAGCCAAGGACCCCCAGACTTTCTCTCGCATGAACTGTGAAAATATGAAAGTCCAGGTGTTCCTTTGTTTGTGGTCCCTTATCGGAGGTACCATCTTCAACTGTTATTTTGTTATTTAGTTATTGCACCAGGATTAGACTGTTTGAAGGACCTGGGTATCAGAGATTCTGCTAAGGGAAACCTGCTGTGTGAGCATGGGGAGTCAAGCAGGGTACTGGAGCCACCTGCTGCACCGGTGGTGTGAGTATGGCTGCTGGATGGTCCAACAGGGAAGTTGCCTTATCCATGTGCGGTGCAATGCCTGCTGGTTCCCTAGTCTCAGATCTAATTGCTTAGCAGGTCTTTATAAAGCTGTGTTATGGAGCCTCATGGCATCTAGACTGGTGAAATATTGTACTTGACTCAGGTTTTTTCTTTAGACTGTCTTTCCTAAGAAGGGTAATGTTTAAACTAAGTGGTTATAATGAGTTCCTTTTCCAGCAAATACATATTCCAGGAATCTACTTCTGTGTAGGGAACAGTAAATAACCGAAAGAAACAAAAGGGTTGTGCATTCTGTACGGCTCTACTTAAAAGGAACAGAGGCTCACGAGAAAGTATCAACTCCAGTACCTGGTCAGCTTCTTTTAAATCTCTTTTTATTGAATGACCTGGAATAAACTAAAGACATGGCAGAGCAGTAAAAACAGGCGATTTCATAATGTATTTTAATATGCTGAGGGTTGGGGCATTTTTATGGGTGAATTGAGCACCTGTGTTTTGTTTTCTCTTTATAAAAATTGTTTTGAATTCTTGAAAACTGTATGAAAATTTATAATTGGTGCTTACTGTTGAAACACTAAAATGATGATATGTATTTAAGATAAAAATCTGGACCAACACAGTAAGCAAACAAGGCTTTGAGGCTTATTTCAGTGTTGAACTGAAAGGAGGCTGTTTGCTGTGCTCTCTCTTCCAATGGTTTCTAGACCAGATTTTTTGAGAGAAATGTCTGCAGGATAGGACTATAGAGGTGATTTTGTCTTCAGAAAAATAAATGGCTGGATTTGATCAAATTCCTGAGATAGGAAATTAAGTTCCCAATATGAGTTCTTACGTGTCAGATGAGTTGTTTTTTCTGGGGGAATTTTACAATTGTAAATTTTATCATTTGAGCGTATCATTTAGGGGACTGATTTGGGTTATTTGGGGTGGAGTTTTTTAAAATATCTTTACCTAGTGGTCCAGTAGGTACAGGTATTTAGTAAATGCCTGTCAGAAACACCACTTCTTTGTGTGAAGAGTTGTGTGCAGTCCCCACATTCCTAGTTGTCATAAAGGCTATATGCCCTATCAGTACTGATTATCCTTGTTGATCCAGATATAGACTTGATGACTGAAGTATACATATCCAGTTTGCAGGGCTGCAACTGTTGGCAGTTTGGTCTGTGTCTTTCTGGGGAGTCTGGTAACATTGCAGTCACATATTTCTAGAAGATGCCGTGTTCTGCTCTGATGTTCAGTTGCCCAAGTGGCCCAAGTAGATCACTGACAAAGCAAGAGCCATGGCAGAAGATGCTGCTGCCAGCCTAAGGTCTTCTCAGCTCCATTTGCTGGAGGAGAGGGGAGGCACACTGAGATGTCAGCATCAGAGGCTGGGCTGTTGGGGAAGTGCCAGCAGTTGGCTGCTGAATAAAATGCATGAGTGGCACCAGCTCCAGCAGATGGGACTTTGTGGTGTCCATAGTGGTGTGAGCTTCCAGCCCTCAGTGGACTGACATTAATCTGCAAGGACTTACTACCTAGGGTGAGGTTGAAGAGTTTTAATAAAACAGCAGGTGCCTCATTTCCCCACTATGCATCTTTCTCTCCATTTACAGTCTGATGTTTTACACTGCATGGGAAGATGCACGTTTTACATATCTGTTTGACAAAATAGCCATAAAAGTCTATGTAGAAAAGCTTTTGATATTTAGAAGAAGCTTTTAAAGTGTATTTGTGTGTGTTTATTTTTTTTAAATTTGAATTGAAGGAATATATTATTGCTGAATGGTGTAGGGCCTTTTAGAGAAAGAAAAGCAAAAATTGCTGCCAACTGCTGAACAGCTAATTCACTCAATATAAAACAAAGATGCATTTCTGTAGGGCTAACGACATGCATCCCATCTCCTTGACAACTGCTCTAATTACCTCAGCTTGGACGATCAATATTTGATCTTTTTCCCACCATACAAACATGTCACTTTAACTCCATAGCTTTCTCTTAGCTTTTTGATAATTTGCAGCCAAGTGAAAATGGTCCTTTCTATTTGTTCTCCCTGGCTTGAGGCCAAGGGTTCTCTCAATAGTATAATGCAGTTCATTGATATGAATTTGTTGATCTCCTGGGTAGTTTTTCACAAATTTAGAGCAATTAAAAACCTTTGGAAAGCATTTCAGTTGAAGTCAATAATTTTACTCTAAGAATTTACTTCATCATTTTATGATCATTTTTGCTTTGTCTGTTCATAAGACAATTTCAGAAGAAAGACAAAGCACCATTTTATTCAGCAGTGTATATATGCATGGAAACACAGCTTTCAAACCTGGAATTAAGCAATAATTTAGAAATACTTGAATTGGAATGTTTAATTTGTAAGAATAAGAAGTTTTTTATTCTATTATGGACTCTGAAAAGTGATTCTTTAAGGGAAGTCACAGCTGGAGTACAGCATTATGTGCCAAATAGTTTTGTTTAAGATATGTGAACACCAGACTTTTGAAGATAGACTGATCATGCTTCCACTTGGTGAACACTAGTAAGTTGTTGAGGTTTGTGGAAGTGTTAATACAGAGCAATGATACTCTGCGGTCCAAAAAAAGCTTTGTGAATTGTGGAATGTGACCAGTCAGAAGCAGAAGTAGTTAGCACCCAAAATTCCGATCATTTAATTAATCATAAAGTGATTATGCTGTGTAAATTATGGGTTTTCATATGGTTTATTTATTCTTTTTGTTTTCTTTTTTCCTATGCTCCCACAAATGGGAATCTACGTTGCTGAAAAATACTATGATTACTTCTGGTGGAAAATGTGAGATATTTGCTATCCAGAGTCATATTGGCAACTTGTTATTTTCTCTTTAGGAATTATTGCTAAGGTCTTGGTGTTCTATGGAAGAGTTTAAATACTTTGTTTAGTGCATGCCATGTTTATTAAATAGTTATGCTGTATTGAATTATGATCTGTTCATAGGATAGAAGGCTGTTATGCCCAAGGATACATTAAAATCTCTCCAACTGTTCGTATCTTCATAACAAATTACATCATAGTAGACCAGGGCAAAAATACATCTAGCCACATACCTTGTAACTGACAGTGGTCAGATTTCCTTAAATATTTAAGGAAATGGGAGGAAAAATGTGTCTGTCTTTTGTGGTATCCCGATAGCTTGTGGCCGTCAACAGATATGGACTTCCTCGATTTTAATCTCCTCACTCAAGAGGATCAAGTTCCCATCATGGTGTGGAGCAGTTAATTAATTTATTTGAAGAAATTTTTCATTTGTCATAATAGAATTTTTTAGATTTTTTAAAAATATATCAACATTTGCAAACTTTTGCTTTATTTTTGCATTTCCTGAGAAATTGGGTAGAGATTGCTAGTATTCAAGAATTACTGAATCTGTTATTTACAACAGAGTACAAGAGTAAATCATTCAGGGCCTATGCCAGACAAACTGAGTATTAATAAGATGACACAATTTCACCGAGTGTAGAATCATCTCCTTGAAGGCAAAAAAATAATTTCCCATGAAATACCTTCTTTACTTAGGCTAATTAGATTCACATTGAAAAACCTTCACATTTAGCAATGGCCTAATTATTTAGCCAACTAAATATATTGCTTAACCAAAGAGACAGTCAAAAGAGGAATTACATCCTGATGTTTGTATGGAGTACATTTTTTTAACTACTACAGGAATTTGAGTCCTGCTTTATTACCACAGTTATTCCTGTGAGAAAGTCCAATTCCAGAAGATATGTAGTCCTCGGGGAGGAGGAAGATGTTGAGAGAGGTGATATTAGAATGAAAAAGTAGATAGAAAAATGTAAAGGCTAAACCATTAAATTCTGTGTATCCTTGCAGTTTGTTCCTATATTGTCAAAGCACCATTTTCCATTACAAGGATACATGACACTGAAATCTGGAGGTTGCTTTTCTTATTGCTTTTTAACTTACATATTTACTGCTCCTGAACCCGGTGGGTCACTGTCCTCTGTTTCTTTTTGTTGTACGTACAGAAAAGAGAAGGTAATGTTGTGGTATATGGTTATCAAGTATATTTAGATAAGTGATAGCTAATTTTATCATAATGAATCTCCTTAGAAAGCAAAATATCTTCAGGAGCCATTTCACTATAAGCATTGTATGCAAAATGGTGGAATAATTTTCATGCACCTTATCAGAGTTTGTTCATTAAAAGTAAATAGGGCTCTTAAGTGGAAAATGAAATTATCCCATTGCTTGAAATACCTTGATGCAGTTTTTATTACAGGTTGCATATGGTATCTGTTAGGAATTTGAGCATGGTTGGTTGTTGAATTATTGTGTGGATTAGCTGTAGTATTTGAAGGTTCTCGACTTTAAAAGCATGTGTCTGTTTTAAATCCTACATAAATTCCTCACAGTTTTTTAGAACAGTCTGTAACTCTAACCAGGGCGTTTTTAACACTACAGCTTCAAACAACAGCAGGAGCAAATCTAAAACATTGCTCTGAGTGGTTTCGTAACATCATTAAAAGATTTCCATTTAATTAGATAAATTCCCCCTTTCTTTAACTTTTCAACCTTTCTCTCCTAAGTTCTACAAGGCGAAGGGTGAAAAGACTAACTGAATTGAATTAAATTTTAAAACGTTAAAATTGGCAGTTTAGAGCTCATAAGGAAAAGACGGGGAAAAAGCCTCATGAAAAACATGTATTTCATGCATATTTTAGATTTTATTTTAAGACCTTTCCAAAACTATTATGGATATTCTTAGTAAAGAAATATTATAGGCTGTGTTGTCTCCCAGGGCAGCTAAAGTTTCCAAAAGGAAGTTCAATCTGTAATACATCTTTCGCATATTATTTTAATAAAAAAGTAAATGTAATTTCTGTGTTTGCACTGCTAAATGGAGACTCATTGTTTAGTCATGTTCCCCTACATCAGCAAATACATTTAGAAAGATCAAATTAAATTTTATTTTAAGTTATACTGATGTAAAACATTATGTATATGTTACAGTAAAATTGATTTGAGGTTGAATGTGAAAATAGCTCAACTGGTGTCTCCCAGTTTGTTTCTTTATGTGTCCAAGGTTTTTTTTACATTCATGGCTTCACTGACATGCATTTACACATTTGCAGCTTTGGATGGTATTAAGTTCTCTTATTTCTCCTCACTTAAGCACAGAAGCTTCGTTGGTATTCAAGTACTGTGATTTGCAGGAGTGTAAGCCAAAGAGAAATTTACTTAGTGTGCTGTTACCATTTCTCCTGAACAACTCGTAATTTGTATAGTGCAAGTCAAGAGAAGCTGTTCACTGCATATGAGCATTGATCTGCATTGTGAAACCAATAGGTCGTTCATTGTTGTGGGTCATTAGCCTGAAATGTGCTGAAGGAATTATAGCAAGTCTTTGTCTTACTAAGTGGTTTTACTAACGTGTTATCTCTGATATTGGTAGAAAACTGTTTTTCTACCAATATTTCAACCACATCCAAACTCTTTGATGCCAGGCAAGAAACTTGCCAGCATTTGTTTATCTTGTGTGTTTTTCTTGGTTCTGAGACTCAGTGAGCACTGCCTTTGTTGAAGAATGTAAATTTCTTACAAACCATTTGAATGATGAAATCTCAGTTTGTTACAATGTAAAAGAAAAATGCTGTTACAACTAAGTTCCTTAAGAAAATGGCAATGTTGTGTAGGTGGACCTTAAATAAATTTTGTAGACTGAAACTAGAATACAAAGTTCACTGGTCCTATGTGTTGGTTACAAGGGAAAAAGGTAGATACAACTGTATATATACTACAAAGAGTTTAATCCTTATTAAAAACGATTAACATCAGATGGATGAATTCTGCCAGTTACATCCATGCCATTTTTACTTCTCCACAAGAATTGTCTGGTTAGAAGTGATATCCACTGAGGACTTCATTGTGGAAGCTCTGACAGTCTTTAGAAAAGGAAAGACTGAAGCAGCTGGTTGATGCAGGCATAGTAGAGTTTACTCATCACTGTAGTATGGTCAAGAGAGGATTGGTTTTGCTGAAGTTGCATCACTGGTGATTGAGCTCTTGTGAGTCCGTGCACGCAAGGTGCGGCACAGAGGCTTGGGTTGTGCAGTAATGACATCACTTCCTGACATGCCTGACCTGGAACTGGGGCCAACTTCAGGTAAATTATCCTATTGGTTATTCAGGCTGTAGCCAACAAAAGAGTTACGGGACAGGTCCCATGTGGATGAATGTTTTCAGATGTAATGTTGCTTTGCTTACTCGTAGTGACAGTCTGTTCCTGTCCTCCAAAAACATCTTTCCTTGACTGTGCACAGTCTTGGTGCCTGTGATTGAGCAACTACTGCATGTTTAAGGTGCCTCTGGAGAATGCTTAGAAACACCAGTAATTCTGGTCATGGTCTTGAGTGCCACTTGTTACCTGTTCCTAGCTAGAGTACTATTCCTTTTTCTTTCTCCCACGTGCAACCATAGAAAATTTTAAAGAATGGCTTGTGCCATTTTGCATGGCAAATAATCCTGGTTTCTGAGCTGAGTTCAGAGATGCCTTAGTTATCATGACTTGTGGAGGAAATAGAATAGTATGGACAATTGATAATGGATTATTTGAATCCTATATTAAAAAATGTAAATAACAACAATCTATTTGGTAAACCCAGATTGACCAAGTCTGTGAGAGCTTGACAGTCAAGGACTTCTATTTCTCCTTCTTACTGTAGAATAAAAATAACGCAGTTGCCTTTGAGGATTTTATGTAGTTTATTTTTATATTTTGATCAGTATTTTAGAATGCTTTTAAGGTTTTTAGACCAGGTGTTATCTGAGGACTCAGCTTCTCTACTCCTCTATAAGCTGGTGAGGGTGCTTGGGTATTACTGTGTGATTGACAGGGCACACTTGTGTTTTGTCACCTACTTTTTATATAATGCAAAGAAGTGAAAGAGAGGAAATAGAGAAAAATCTGTTTTTTAGTTTTGTGTAATTATTTCTAAATCTCCTTTATTTCTTTCTAATACCATTTTAGAAACTGCAGCCTGATTATGGTGAAATTGAGGTAACTTCTGTCTGGAATTAATTTTGGCTTTTATTTTTTAGTTATTCTACATAATTTGCCATAAATAAACAATTCTTACGTGACTAATACTACCTTTTAAAAGTTGAGTTTTTATAACATTTGCACGAGATGTTATTTATTTGGGATACAACCTGATATCTCTGGTAACTTCATGAAGAGTCTCAAAGCAGTTTCTAGATGATGTAATTGATACATCATACAAAGAATCAAAAAGAGGGAAGCTGCTCAATAACTCACAATGGCACTATGTGATAGTTTAGAACAGGAAGTGTGGAATAACTATGTGCAGCTGGATCTACAGGATGAAATTAAATAGACAGGAAATACTTAACCAAGCTGGAATTTAACCACATCCAAAGTGGAACTTAATGTGGAAACTAGCACCTTTAATTATATGAATTTGTTTCCAAAGGAATGCTTATGACTGTATGTATCTTTATTTTCCCCTATTGACACTGAAATTCAGTCACTAATTGAAACAAATTTTACTTCTCTTGTAACAATTTCAGAATCCTGTCTTTGGTGTAATTCCCTCCGCTGTGCTGTATTTAATTCTTGAATAAAAATGTATTTATGGTTTTCTAGGATCAAATTAGCAATCAATAATGAGTGATTCTATTTTTGCTGTATAACAAAAGAATTGCAACTGGACCCCTTCTCCATTTCTTCAGGTTTTTTTACTACAATTGCAGTGTATGGACAGGACTGTCTGTGGTCAGTATTATGTGGGCATGCATGAAGGAAAACAGTCTAAACCATTCTCTCCTTCCTAGCTGTCCCTAGAACATTTTCTATGACATTTCACACAAACATTTTCTTTTTTCATCCTATTATTGTAGTCCCTTGGAGCCCAATGGCAGATCAGAGCCCTGTTGGGATGCTACTGAAAGAAATACTTCCTGTTGTGGAGTGTGCATTAGGGAAAGCACAAAGAGATAAAGACGTAGCGGTGATACTGGTCTGAGTATCCCAGAATTCCCGGAATCTCCAGCTCTAAAAATTTTATAGTGGACCTGGAAAAAGGAGAGGCTTATGGGAAGCTCTTCACCTGTTTGTGGGACAGAATGGGATAAAAGCAGATAGATGTAATTGTTTCAAAAGTGAAGTAGCGAGTGGTGAATGCTCACAGATAATCTGGTTTAGAGTGGATATGAAAGCCTGGAGGAGGAGCCAAGTCCTGAATACTCAATTCAGGAATGAGGAATGGAAAGTGATCTATACTTGTTTTTCAAGCTGACTTGGAATAAGATGATGTCTGCTCAATTTAAGCTGTATGACTAAAAAGTGGAGGAATTGTTATGCAGAAACTATTAGAAGAATTCAAGTGACAGCCTAAAAAGATTTTAGTTGAGAATGAGGCTTGAAAGTGGGGATCTCAGCTTGGACGAAATAAGGCAGGACTAGAACAGAGAGAGAAGGGAAGAAACAAAAGTCCTTCCACAATCAGCTGAAATGTGTTTGGCAATGATTCTGTCAAAATAGGCTAGAGCCAGTGGTAGCGTGAGAATACCTTGAACCCACCTGTAGAACTGGGTTCAGTGATATAGTGGAGGATATTTCTGAAGAGGTACTAAAGAGTTATTGGATAAGAGCATGAAAAAGGGAAAAGTCAGCAAAGTCCACATAAAAAGAACACTTGAGCAAGAATTTGATATAGCATAAACGGAGTGGAAAGTGAATTTATGTTGGAAGTTGATGGCTGTATTATGGAAAAACAGTGCAATAGCCAAAAAGATAGGGAAAGGGAACTTGGAAAGAATCAAGGGCTGTTATCAGTAGATGAAAGGTCAGGATGATGTAATAACCTGTTATTTTTATCATCTAACTCTAATCCTTGAGAATTGTAGCATAAATTATAGAATGTGCTACTTGAAAATTAGGTATCTTTATTATGAATTCTTTTGTATTGTTTTGCCTTCTGTACCCATCCTTTTATTTTCCTTATTAAAATAGTTGACACATCTTTAGCTTGCTAAGTTGCACATTATGTCATTGGTACATTGAGGCACATGTATCAGCACAGTTCATAAATGGAAGCAGCTGGTTTCCTCTGTACTTATGAGAATGTACAAACACAAACCCAAGATCTTCAAATCCTCTGTATGCTTTGGATACAATTCCCATCCTGAAAAGCCATGCTGTGATTTCAATTAGTGCAGATGTGCACCAAGCCACCTTATTGGCTCAGGAAAGAATTCTTTTGTTTCAACACTTGTACTGCTAGATCTGGTTAATGTTACCAAATGAAAAAAAAAAAGAAAAATAACATCACACCTATGGCATTAGTCTTATGCTCCAGTATCTGAAAAAAATCTGGCAGACCAAAAAAATGTTGTCATCTCACAGGGAAAAGCTGAATTCATACACAGGAACTGCAGGATTACTTCGACATTTTACTAGTCCCCTGTAACACCAGCAAGTCCCATAAATGCCTGATGGAAAAACAGCAGAAAATGAGATCTGCAGCAGGCTTTTAGAGATCAAATTTATGTTTCTGAACACTTTTTTCAGGTCAGGTTTAAAGGTCAAAAGAAAGTGGATAGATTAAATTTACTGATTTTGCCAACTTTAAAGGCCTCTTTTAAAGGTTTTCTGTTTCTACAGGAATCCCCAATATGCTTTTGGGTAGTTTTCTGCAAGAACTTAAATGTATTGGATCTTTATTGTATTTTTCTCATGTGAGAAAGACACTGGTATAACAATAATTCATTATCTCAAATGTACTCTTGAGCAGTATCTGATTTAGATCCAAGGTATGTTATCATCTTGAAGTAATTAATACTTCCATTAATAAAGATTTTAGTGTATATAAATTTCATATGCAGACTTAGACTCATCTATTACAAGGCCTGCTGTGACACCAGTGTGACAAAAATGGTAACTCCAATTAATTTTCCTGCTTTCGTTAAAATTTGACTGCCTGTTTCTCACACAGTATTCATCTCTTCTCCATCCCAAGCAGCAAAGTATCTTCCCATGAGCATCACGAACTGCTACACTCTGTTCTCCCTTAAATTGGAATAGAATTGAACGTAATACTCTCACTGGAGAAGAAAGAAAGTGGAATACAAAATCTTACCACAAGGGACATTCTAGATCATCAGTCTCTGGAAACACTAGTAACAAAATGAGTGATTGGAAGTGGGAGGATGCCTGGACAATATCTTCAGAATCCTAAGAAATTTGGGCATTATGCCAAAAATGTCATTTTCAGAAACAAAACACCTGCTTTTCTACAGAGTAGTAATACTACACAAAGGCAAGTTGAATTAAAAGATTAGCTTCTGTACATGGGGCAATGCAGAATGAGCAGAATATGTGCATACCTGTATTTTGGGAGGGAGGATTTATTTATATGGAGTTACTTAATCAGTCTTTAAATGTATGAGTAATTCAGTGCAGGATTTTTCAATATTAACTTAATGTCAAGTTAAGACTTAATTAATTAATTCCCAATTTAAAAAAAAATTACCTAGCCTCTTCCTTTTCCCTTAGGAAAATCTTGAATTTGTGTAGCAAATGCAGTTGTTCTCTCAGTGTATATGACTAACTGTAATGATGATGCTTAAATTCACGGTAAATATTCACTCTAAAAGCCTTTTCAAAATTACTTTGAATTGCTACTTTCTTTAACTTTCTAATGCATACTTCTCTACTGCATAATGATTTTTAGGACATGAGATTTTCATAGTTGCTCACAATTTTATTAGTGTCAAATTAAGCAAGGGCCATAAACAACTGTGTTGGCTTTCAGCTGAGTGAGGTTCTTGTATGCTACCTAACATTAGGTTTGTCTTTGGAATGGAGACAATAAGTGACAGCTTTAATTATAGATTTACCAGTATCTCCGCTGTAAAGTACTTTATTAGCCACTCATTAAGTAAAAGTGTTCAATATTAAACTTTAGACAATGTTATTTTCCAGTTGAGTTCTTTAGTAAAGCTTCTACTGGGATTTGAAGAGCTGGCTGTGGTGAGATCTTTGTGGCTTGCATGTAATCCTGTGAGATGTTTTGTTGCTTGAACTCCACTGCTATTTATGATTATTTTCAAATTCATCCAAAATATACATAATAATTACAGCTTAAGGGCTAACTGAAAAATTTAGTGAAAGGAGAGTCTAAATATCCTAGTGCTCTTAGTGAAATATAAGCTGGTTTTTGCAAACAAACACAGAAGACTGCGTCACTAGATATAGACCTTGATGAATAACTAAATGGAGTAAAACTTAGCATGGGCTTCAGCTTAGGAGCAACTGGTGACAAAATGTGAAAGAACTCATGGTAAATTTGAAAATTCTCTTTTTGGAGTGGGGGTGATGGGACAAATTTTAATAAAATTGGATACATCTGCAGTAGTATCATATATCAACCAAGAGGCAGACAAAAGGAGTAGGAATTTATTGGAGGAATCCGTCTGACTTTTCTTGTAGACAGAGTTACATCTGGCATTTCTGAGGGTGTGCCATTTCCCAGATCTTCACCGTATATTGACAGGCTTTTTTAACAGGCTTGGATGTTCATTCAGGAGAGCATGATCTCTGAATAGATACATAATTCACTGTAGTAAAACCAAGATAGAAATCTCCTCAGAACAGACTCTTTTGCTATAAGAATATCCAAAGGCATATGCAAATTTGTAACAGACAGTCAGAAAAGCAGATAAAGTACAGTCATCCCTCGCTACTTCACGGTTCACCATTCATGGGTTCAATACATCACAGGGGTTTTTTCTGTGTCTTTACTGTATTTACTGCTACTTTGCAGATTTCGCTTATTGTTTTCTGCAGCCGACCCTCCCCCAATATTCAAGGGATTACCGTATTAATTTATCGAAATGTCAGACCGTCAGGGGCTGTTTTATAGAAGTTTACTTTTCAAAAAAACTTGTAATCTACAGTCGGGTCTCCTATACTACGGAACCGTGGTCTTAGTTGGGTCCCGCAAAGCCTGCCTTCCGTGTTGATTGGCAGCTCATTAATGTGCAAATTTGCCCCGCACCCTCACACAGCCCCCTGGCCCCCTGGCGCTATTTTGGCACTGCCTTGCTGTGTATTGGTGTTTGTGTTGGCGCTTCCCAGTGTCTGCAGCCACCCCACACCAGGAAAAGACCCTTTTCTTCTCGGCCGGGGACACTGGTACGGGGAGCTGCCTGTGCCACTGTCCCGG
>WEKX01016112.1:859-12567 GCA_013390025.1 Pitta sordida
GACAGTGGTAGCGATACCGTTGCTTTCCCCAGTGTCATGGTTTGACCTTGACTGGATGCCAGAGATTCACCCACAACCTCTCTCTCACTTTATTTCCCCCCCACACCACCATACAAACAGGAGGAGGGAGGAAAAGGGAAAAAACTGAAGGGTTATTTGCTACTGCAGGAATGAGGACTATTAGAAATCTTTACTGTCACAGGCAAAAACAAGCTCCAAGATGGGAAATGTAAAGGATTTATCTCTAACAAGATCAGAGCTTACCGCGAAAAGTATCATCTTAAAGGCAACCTTCTTCCCCCACCCTTCCTTCTCTTACAACAGATTCCACATTCCCTTTTTTCCTCCAGGAGACAAAGGGGGAACAGGAGTAGGGGAACGCCAAGCAGTTGGTGTTTCTGCCCTGTTCAGCGTAGGAAGGCATTTTCCTTCCTTTCATAGGGTCTCCTTCCACCCTACGGGAGAAAGTCTTTCATGATCCTTCCCAGCATGAGTCTCATCCTGGGGCAACAGCTCTTCCATACTCTGCTGCCCAGAGGTCACTCCACAGGGTGCAGTTCTTTGAGCACTTGCTGCGTTACTTCAGTGTGGTCCCCATCCCAAAGCACACAGATCCTACCAGGTACAGTTCGGCCACACATTGTGGACTTCTCTCCATAGGCCACTCTGCTCCAAATGTGGGCTCCAACATGTCTGCAGCCTTCCTCCAGCATCCCTCTGCTTTAGCGTGGCTCCCTTTCCACAGCCACAGGTGGATCTCTGCATCCCTGTGCTCTCTCTCTATTCCATGGGCTGCAGGTGGACAGCCTGCTTCACCATGGTACATTCCACGAGCTGCAGGGAGACACCTGGAACATCTCCCCCTCCTTTGGCCCCGGACTTGGTGCCTGCAATGCTGTTACAACTTCTCATGGCTCTGCTCTGGCCATCTTGGTTGTTGGTTTTTTTTTTCATTTCTAAAACATGTTAATCACAGAGGCACCTCTAACTCTCCTGATTGGCCCAGCCAGGAGCTGGCTGGCATTACTCTGCTAGCTAGGAGGGAGACTTTCTGCAACGTCTTGAAGAAAAGCCTTCTTCATAGCCCCCTCCCTTGCTGCCAGGAAAAAATGACCACAGCAAACCCAGCACACCTGGCCCCAGAACGGCAGTGGTGGCAGTGGTGCCACCACTTTCCCTGGCCCTGGAAGAGCAGTGGTGGCAGCGGCACCAACGCTTTCCTTGACCCTGGAATGGCAGTGGCAGCAGTCGCACCACTGTTTTCCCTGGCCCCAGAATAGCAGCAGTGGCAATGGCCACACCGCTGCTTTCCCCAGCCCCAGCCCTAGGATAAATGCAGCGGTGGCGGCACCGCTGCTTTCCCCAGCCCTGGAACAGCAGCAGCTGTGGCAGCGCCACTACTCCCCGGCTGGCCCATCAGCACAGTGGTGGCCATGGCGAGGCAGCTCTCTCGGAGCCACCGATGTGTCGTTATGAAAGATTTACACACTCTCAAGTGTCTAAGACTTTCTTGAGTGACTCTCCAGGAGATACTCGTCTTCCTCGAGTATGGAGAGACCAGGTCTACCCACCTCAAGAGACACGGGGAGAGCAGCACAGGCAGCTCCACGCACCCATGTCCCTGGCCGAGACAAAAAGGGGGTTTTCCTAGTGTGAGGTGGCTGTGGATGCTGGAAAGGGCTGACACACAGCAACACAGTGCCAAAACAGCAACTGGGGACCATGTGAGGGTGCAGGGTAAATTTGCATATCAATGATCTGCCATACAACGTGGAATTAGGGTTTGTGGTACCCAGTTAAGACCGTGGGTGTGTGATATAGAAGACCCGACTGTAGGTACTTGCTACAAAGCAGATAATATAGCTGAAAATCAAACAAATCAAGAACCACTCTGCTTCCACATAGGCTTTGATGATAGTAATGTTTTCTTACAGCTATTACTATCCCACATTCGCTGCCATTATTTTGCAGCTGAGTGGTTCATGACAGATTTTCATCTTTGGTCCACAGCAGAAGAGTGCACTCACGCCTGAGTAGATGTAGACAGAGGTTTTGGCCAAAGTTTTGGGGGACTGAAGCAGTTACTGCCAGTGTTATTCTCTTTGAAATTAGGCATATATGTAATACTTAAGAGAGGACAACTTCCGTTACTTCATGGAAATATTTCCACTAGTGTCATATTTTATATCGCATTACAAAACAGATAATTTCCATTAAAGAAAATTCATCCTTCCATTAATGAAAAGGATATATACAGTATGAGGTGATGAAGAAGTTATCACCAAATCTGCAAGTCATAGCAGAATAAAACATGGTGGGCTTTCTTTATCAGAAATTTTATGCACTGATACGTACATAGTAAATAACCAGGCAAATAGGAAGTAAACCCACCATACTACTCATCCCAAAGTTATCAGGACCTCAATTATGCATGAAAAAATAAGACAGATGAAAAAAAAAGAAACATCAGGAACAGCAATAATCTACTTCTTCAGCATCTCTGGAGTTCATCTACTAATGCACTAAATATGTTACATATTTCTGATGGCAATTAACAATTATATAACACTTTCAATTTATGAGGACCCCAAACATTTGCCTCATCTCATAGGGAATCTCTGCTTACAGATCTTCTACTTAATCTAAGTAGCTTAGAAGTACCAGTGCCTCAGAAGTAACACTATGTCTTGCCCTCTACCAATTAATATTTTTGTTCAGACACTATTTTATGCACATCTTTGGTCAATAAACCCCTGTAAATCTACAGAGTTTGCAGCCAATCCCAAGCATTCAAAGGCAGTCATCACTGCAGTGAAAGTAATGTAATTAAAATATTCTAATACTGGCCTTTACAAATATTTTTATTCATGTAATTAATTCCTCAGTATTAAGTCTTTAAGGAATTCAACTTATTTCTGAATCATCTAGACTCAAATATTTTTTAACGAAAGCTATGATTTTGAAATAAATGTTCAGCAGACAGGTAGAAAATTTAAAAAAAAAAAGAAACACACAAAAATAAAATAAGGTAATATTTGGAGTCCTGCACCATATACAAAAAAGTATAACATTGTCTTACACAGTCCTGAGCAGTGCAGCATGGAAACTGACTAGAAATTACTGGCTTTACCACAGATCTTAAGGAAGGAGCTGTACATTCTAGAGGCAAAGAAGTATCAGCTAGGAGATACTTCTCAGGAATAATTACTTGAGATTACATGGAGAACATAAATGTAAAAATAAATTTATACTATATTTGTTAGAAAGAACTAGTACAATTTCAACAGACAATTATATAAGAGCTAGAGAAAAGCTAAGTAGTTCAAGTAACACGCCTTAGCTGCCTGTGCTACCCTTTATGTTAAGACAAGGTAACCTGGGTTTTGTACACTTTAAGACTATATCTATATTTAGGTATCTACATGTACGTTGTCTAAGCTCCTATTATAGACAATTGAGATATAAATGAAAACAGAAAACAGAGCTTATAAATTAGACTTTCAACTAATTTTTATGCTTTCACAGAATTAGAGAATGGTTGAGACTAGAAGGAAAATCTGAAAGAAATCTCAGCCAAGTCTTCTGTTCAAACAGGGATACCTAAAGGCTGTTGCCCAGGACCATCTTCAGGTGGCTTTTGACTATCTTCAAGGATGGGCCCCAACACCTCCTTGCCAACCTGTGCTACAGCTCTGTCACCCTCACACACACTCTGGACTGCCTACATCCACAAGGAGCCTCTTGTCTTTCACTTTGTGCTCATTGCCTCATGTTCTATCACTGGACACCACTGACAGCAACCTGGCTCCATTATATACATTCTACACATTGATAAAATCCTCTTGAGCCTGCTCTTCCCCAGGCTAAACAGCCCTAGCTCAGCCTTCCCTGCCATAAGAAATATTCCAATCCTTTCATCATCTTTGTAGCCCTTCATTAGACTTTATATGTCCATGTGATTCTTGTACTCGGGAGATCAGAATCGCACACAGTACTCTGTGCTCACCAAGGCTGAGTCATGGGGCAGGATCACTTTCCTTGGATGGCTGGCAAGGCTAATGCAGCCCAGGATATCATTAGTCTTCTTTGACACAGGGCACACTGCTGGCTCATGTTCAACTTGATGTCCACCCGGGCTCCTTGTCTCTTCTCTGCCTAGCTGCTTTCCCTCTGGGTGGTCCACAGTACAGTGAATCCTCTCTGTATGGTGACTTCTCCTTCACGACCTCACCCATTTGCGAAGCAATTTTTTCGCAAATATGATNTCGGACAGGTCCACAGATTCTCGGGGTGCCGGGGGTCTCCCGAGTCAGAGGGGGCTCAGAAACGGTTCCCCTTGCTTCCCCGTGCAGAGTTCCGGGGGGTGGGGCAATGGGCGTGGCCTGCATGCATATTAACACCCTGCCATTCTTTGCGAGAATAATGTTTTGCCAGGTCTTTGGCCTGTCCCTTTCCTCACTTTCCCTTGCCAAACTTCATAAGGTTCCTGTCAGAACATCTCTCTAGCCTGTTGAGGTCCCACTGGATGGCAGCATGATTCTCTGACATATCAGCTACTTTGCCCATTTTTTATCAACAGGAAATTTGCTGATGGTATGCTCTGTCCCATCATTCAGAACATTAATGAAGAAGTTAAACAGGATTACACAGCACTGACCACCGGAGTCTACCTCGGTTACTGATCTCCAGTTAGACTTAGTGCAGCTGGTAACAATCATCTGAGCCTGGATATTCAGCCAGTTTTCAATCTGATCATCCAGCCTACGCATCAATACATTCTCTAAGATGATCTTACGGGAGCAGTATCAATGATCTTACTGAAGTCTAAGCAGACAGTATCTAGTATTCTCTCCTCGTCTATCACACCAGTCATTGCATTGTAGAAACTTAACAAAGTGCCTAAACACATCAAACCATGGTCAGGTGTGACAAAATGAGAATTCTCTGTTGGGACATAACAACCCCATGCACCGCTACCAACTGGGGGAGGAGTGGCTTGAGATTAGTGAAGTGGAGAGGGACTTAGGTGTAATGATGGACAGAAAACTCAATATGAGCCAGCAGTGTGCCCAGGTGGCTAAGAAGGCCGATGGCATCCTGGCCTGCATCAGAAACAGTGTGATCAGTCGGACCAGGGAGGTTGTCCTTCCCCTGTACTCGGTGCTGGTCAGACCACATCTTGAGTACTGTGTGTAGTTCTGGTCTCCACAGTTTAAGAAGGATGTTAAGCTGCTTGAGAGGGTCCAGAGAAGGTTGACAAGGATGGTGAAAGGACTGGAGGACATGCCTTATGGGGAGGGACTACGGGAACTGGGGTTGTTCAGCCTGAAGAAGAGGAGGCTCAGAGGTGACCTCATTACTGTTTACAACTACCTGCGGAGAGGTTGTCACCAGGTGGGTGTGGACCTCTTCTTTCAGGCTGACGACACCAGAACGAGAGGACATGGCCTCAAGCTACCCCAGGGGAGATTTAGACTGAATGTTAGAAAGCGGTTTTTCACAGGGAGAGTGATTGCATATTGGAATGGACTGCCCAGGGAGGTGGTGGAGTAGCCGTCCTTGGAGGTGTTTAAGAGAAGATAGGATGAGCAGCTTAGTGACATGGTCTAGCTGGGGGGTGTAGGGCTGGATGGTCCTGTGGGCCTCTCCTGTCNCTCAGGGGTGATCTCATTGCTGTTTACAGCTACCTGAAGGGAAGTTGCAATCAGGTGGGTGTAAATCTCTTCTCTCAGGCTGCCAGCACCAGAACAAGAGGACATGGCCTTAAGCTGCTCCAGGGAAGGTTTAGACTGGATGTTAGGATGCGCTTTTTCACAGAGTGAGTGACCACTCAGTCTGCGCAGGGAGGTGGTAGAGTCACCATCCCTGAAGGTGTTAAAGAAAGGACGGAATGAGGAACTCAGTGACATGGTCTAGACAGTGGGAGGCTCATAGCACGGCGAACGGGAGTAGGAAGATAGTGGTGTTAACTATAGGGGCTTTAAGTGTAGGGGCTTTGAGACTAAGAGGCAGTTAGCATGGCAGTTCACACAGGCAGGGAGGGCAGGCAGGGTCGCAGACACTGTCTTGGTAGGTCTCTTTGTCTTCCTCGTCCTAATCCTCTCCCTGCCAGTAATGGTTAGAGCCAGATGAAAGCCAACGCCAATGACACAAGGGAGGCTCAGACCCAAACAACCCTTGTGTCAATGGATGTGGCTGTCCAGACTCCTGGCTGCATGGAATGCCTGAGACTGATGGCTGAACAGCAAGACAGCCTGCAAAACACCTGTGTCTGGTGTGAGCTGGTAAACAACTTACTCTGCATAGCAGCTGAACTGAAGGAAGAGCTTGAAAAGGTGAGTGTTCAAGATAGTGAAAGGGAAATAGAATTGAGAGACTGTGCACTTCCATCCTGTAGAGACTCTCGAGAGCCAGAGAAGCCTCATGCACCTCACATTCCCCANTCTTTGTCTTCCTCGTCCTAATCCTCTCCCTGCCAGTAATGGTTAGAGCCAGATGAAAGCCAACGCCAATGACACAAGGGAGGCTCAGACCCAAACAACCCTTGTGTCAATGGATGTGGCTGTCCAGACTCCTGGCTGCATGGAATGCCTGAGACTGATGGCTGAACAGCAAGACAGCCTGCAAAACACCTGTGTCTGGTGTGAGCTGGTAAACAACTTACTCTGCATAGCAGCTGAACTGAAGGAAGAGCTTGAAAAGGTGAGTGTTCAAGATAGTGAAAGGGAAATAGAATTGAGAGACTGTGCACTTCCATCCTGTAGAGACTCTCGAGAGCCAGAGAAGCCTCATGCACCTCACATTCCCCATCATGAGGTAGAAGAAAGAAACCTAGACAATGAGGGGGAGTGGGAACAGGTCTCCTCCCACAGGGGAAAGGAATCTCTCTCCTGTCCACCAGCACCTTTTCAGATGCCATCTTTTGAGTTGCCCCTGCAGAACAGGTTTGGTGTCCTGAAATTTGGGGACCAGGAGGATGATATGGAAGGAGGCATTCCACCTAGTAAACTACTAGGAACCAGCTCTTCCACCAAGCAAAACAGAACCTCCTGTGTCAAAAAGAAAAGGAGGGTAGTGGTTGTCAGGGACTCCTTTCTGAGGGGATTGGAAGGACCTACCTGATGACCAGACCCATCCCACAGGGAAGTCTGCTCCCTCCCTGGGGCCCGGGTATGGGATATTGCTGAGAGGTTGCCAGAACTAATTCAACCTCCTGATTATTGTCCCCTGTTGGTTGTCCAAGTGATGAGATCAACAAGATCCAGAGAAATTAGGATGGAATTTAAGGGGCTTAGTCAATTGATCAGTGCAGCAGGAATGCACGTAGTTTTTTGCTCTGTCCCTGTAGTGGCAGGTTTGGAACCTGAAAGGAATAGGAGAATTCTTGTTATTAATAAATAGATCAGGGACTGGTGCTAGTGGAAGAATATTGGGTTTTATGATCAGGGCATCCTTTGGCATCCTTTGCCAAACTTGGTTTGCTAGACTCTAGTGGGGCTTTAAGGTACGTTTGAAGGTGAAAGGGGATGCAGCAGTCACTCAAGAGGTACTGAAAATGGTACAAATGAGTAAAAAATGAACTGAGCAACCCAACTGAAGTACATTTAAACTAATGCACACAGCCTGGGTAATAAACAGGAAGAGCTGGAAGTTTTAGTGCATCAGGAATGATACAATATAGTTACTCTCACAGAAAAAAGTTTCACTGTTTGATCAAAGCTAAACCCTCTCTTGGAATTTTTGTTTTGCACTCTGAGATCCTGTAAACGAACCATCACACATCTAGCCTAGCTGACTGGACCATTTCAGGTGGATAATTTATTCAATCTCTATGTTCTAGTGATCTATGTCACTGCATTTCAATTTTGAAATCTTTTGACACCTTAGGTGGAAAAAAAAAAAAACCAAACCCAACCCAAACCCCTAAGATTCCTATTTAGTAAATGCTTCTAAGATAAAAACCCTAATAAAAGGTTTATGGTGGATATGAATAGGTCTTGGTGAAGCTATAGGCTATGTCTTAATTTAATTTTTTTCCCTTATACTGTGTTGCATTGACCTAATTTTTCATGGAAGAAAAAGACAAAACACTAAATCAATTAGATGACAACTCTTTGATGCAACTTCCCAATGGAGAAGAAAAGCTCTCGAACAAATATTTTAGGAATAGGCATGCTCTAATGCCAAGGGAAATCATCCACTATAAAAATACTCAGAAGGGATAAAGTCCTGCAGGATAGAAAGAGAATCAGAAAGCAGTAATGGAAGTTGAATCAAAGTAACAGTGAAAATAATTACAGTAGCTGAAATCTCAGTAGTATCGCTGAACAAATTTTCTAGGAAGATTTACACTGGTTTATTTCAGTTTTGCTGGTTTACTGTACTCTGGATGACTGGATTCTATCGCTCTCTTCTCTACTTATGCCAACAATTCCTGTGGCCATTCTAGAAGCAAAGGAAGAGAACAAAATCCAGGTAACATAAATTTCATACTATATGCATCTATAAATCAAAGTTCAATTTTTACTGCTGGCCACTTTTATATATGTAACCATGGATCCTTCACGATAAACAATCATGGGCAGTTTGATTCAGAAAAAGAATTCTAAGCATAATAGTTATCAATTTAGTAGCTTTGCATTGGTCCTATTAAAAAAAAAAAATTCACTCATCTTTACATCCCAACGGGATTAACACTTTGGTTTCAGATTCCCTGTTTAAATGGGAAGACACACAATGAGAATTTGAGAATCAGAAACTTCAGTAACTTGCTCTCTCAACCACCTTTCATATTCAGTTCTTTCTGTGTATGGCTTTAAAAAGCTACACAGCATATCTCTTGCAGAAGGAAAATAAAAAGCCAAAACTGATCATGGCCATATTCAGATCTGAACATTAACTATACAAGATGGACCTTTTATAAAATCCATTCTTGCCCTCTACATCTTTCCCTTTCTTACCTTGAACAGGCTTTAAAAAAGCGCAGTATGGATTACCTGGGCCAGTAGCTTATTTTAAAACAGATTTACTGTCGTGTAAAAAGACATTCATAATCTTTTCATGAAAAACAGGTCTTCATCTTCTGCAGAACAGTCACTTGATGGACTCACAAGATGCATTTAAATAAGCCGTATAATTTGGAAATAACTAAGTCCTACATTGAGAAACTTTCAGTTTGAGAAGCCAGATGAAATCACCTGCCAGAATTACTAATATTTTTGCTAAATTGTGGGGACTGTAACTTACACTAATAAAACACTTCTATAGTATCATGTCTATTGCCTCAGCTTGGCTAATTTGTCACTAGGTGACTGAATCTATTCTCTTGTTTAGCTTAGATTTTAATGTTGCAGGCACAAGGTGATCTTCAAGAACTGTTTTCGGCTTGATTGTGTTTTTGTTTTATTCATGTGTCAACAGCATCTGGTAAGCATTCAGTGTGAATTGTTAATTCATCTCTAAGATCTAAAATTAGTCCAAGTTCTGGAAAGAACATGAAAGCAGTTGACAAAACTAATTTGACTAGTCTGACTATACCTTGGAGCTATTCCTGACTCAGAAAACTTTGTTCTGCTTATTACTACTATTTCAGGGCTAGATTTCAAATATTTCTCTGAAATTAAGAACTGACATACCTTTCACTAGCATAACAAACAACAGCCAAAGGAAATAAAAAGTAACAGCAATACAGTCAGCCCTCTTCCACTTCACGCCACCCAGATAGTCGCTTCACGTCTTTGTGGCGTGATTTTTCAGTGATTAAGGAGGCCTGTTTTGGGACTGCTCATGTGCAACCTGACACGCATGAATATTCAAAGTAGGCAGTCATGAATATAAAAATTCCCCACCCCCCCCCCCAAGCCACTGCACAGACCACTGGCGGAATGGTCTGCCTGCCCGTGCCAGCCTGGTCTCACTGCTCACAGCGCCCGGGGCACGGTTGCGTCCAGCCATGCCAGAAGTGCCGCACAAGAGACAGCGGGGCTGCCTTGGCCACTGGCTGTGCCTGAGTAGAGAATGCAAGCTTAATCACCTATTTTGTCACCTTTTCTACAAAAAGCATGTCAGGCATGTCCCCCAGGAGGGAACATGCCAGGCAGAGCTCAGAAGTACCTACAGCCCTGTGGTGCCTCCTCCACCTGCTGCAGCACCCACAGAGGCAGCAGCTAAAGCCCAGGACTTGCTTGGGAGGCACTGTGGACTCCAGGACCCCTTCAGCCCCTTCAGCACGATTCCTGAGGACTCTCCAGGTGGTGATGGGGCAGATGAGACCCACTTCACTCCCCAGAGCACGTGAGGAACTTCCGGGATAGCTCACAGCTTCTCCGTAGGTGAAGGGGCAAGGTGACAGGGGAAAATTTACATATTAATGAGCTGACACTCTATGCTGATGGAGGGCTGGCTGGGGGGAGAGGGGCAAGACCCACAATACCGTGGTATAGGAGGCCCAACTGTAATTTAGACCTACATTTAAATTAAATTCATAAACAGGAAGAAAGTACTTTAGATTATTAATGATAATGCTCACTAATGGAATCCAGAGCACAATATTAGGTGAGCATGAGGTTTGCCTAAATCAGACCACCTGCTCCATTACCTACTACCAGTGACTGCTTGTGGTGGGTAAAAGGAAGGATTTTATGAACTAGAGAAAGACCAAAGATTATCTTCTGTTTAACTATATACCCGGCTTCTGACAACAAGAAATAGCTAAACACTAAATCTTTTCCACTGAATCTGAATCACTTCTAGGCATATTCTCCATGAATTGATTTATACTACTCTATGGAGAAGTCTCTGCAGTCCACACATCATTAAGGGAATGACTTCTGTAACTTAGCAACACACTACACTCTAAAATAAATAATAATAAAAAAAAAAACGAAACAAACAACTAACAAACACTTTTCTCCACAGATGCAACAGTTATCAAATATCATATGCTTGGCATCTTTCACATCAATGCATGATGCACAGGTTATTTTGAGTTGGAAGAGACCCTCAGGATCATCTAGTCCAACTCCCCACCAACACTGTGATGTCACTGTGAGGTGTTGTTAAATTCATTTACTTAAAGACACTCAGCAACTCTTTGTTTACTGGTAACAATCACATCCAAGCAGGTCAGAAAACAAAGAAGAAAAATACACCCTTCAGGACATTCTGATTATCTCACTCTTGCTGTGTTTCAAGGTAAAATTAAAAAGGCTGCACAAAATTCCTCCCATATCTGAGAGGGATCTGGCTATAATTTTCACAGAGAATCACACAGAATATTATGAGTTGGAAGGGACCCACAAGGATCATCTAGTCCAACTCACCGTCTAACACCCGTAAAGAGACCGAGAGCACATCACAGAGCGTAACACCAACCTAGATCCCTCACAGTCTAGCAGGCCACTCTGAGCCGGAAGGGGCCCAGGATCATCCAGCCCTACAGCCCCTAGCTAGACCATGTCACTAAGCTCCTCGTCCAGTCTTCTCTTAAACACCTCCAGGGACGGCGACTCCACCACCTCCCTGGGCAGCCCATTCCAATATGAAATCACTCTCTCTGTGAAAAACCGCTTCCTAACGTTAAGATTGAAGCTCCCCTGGCGTAGCTTGAGGCCGTGCCCTCTCGTTCCGGTGTCGTCAGCCTGGAAGAAGAGGTCTACACCCATCTGGCTGCAACCTCCCCGCAGGTAGTTGTAAACAGCAATGAGGTC
>WEKX01016113.1:0-21875 GCA_013390025.1 Pitta sordida
CCAGTTAGAACAAAATATATTAATAAAAATAGTGAAATTTACCCAATGCAAATTCCTTTTCCCCCTTCTCTTCATTTATTTGTCTTTTTCAGGTTTTATATGGAAGCTTTTTCGCCCCCTCCATAGGCCGTTCAATATTTGTAGAAGAAATGTAGTGTTCTTCTTTCTTCTGGATTTGCAGCTGCTTCCTAAGAAGTGGTATAGTGAGGCATCAGTCTGATGTTTCTTGTACCACCTGTTGCCCTAGCTGTTCAGTGAACAGTAGCATAGTCCCATCTGGCTCTTGGAACACTAACAGTTCCTTTGCCAGCTCCAGGGGAGCCTGACAACCTCATTACTGACCTAGAAGCTTATTTGTATTTTAAGTCAGGCTTTTGGAAGACCAGATATTTAGCACAAATATGATTTCTCCCATCTCCTGTGTGCACCTGTTGTGCTTGACAGCTTTCTTTTGAATTCATGACACTTCTGTTTCTCAGCTCAAGTTATGTAGCATTGGAGAGGTGCTCCATCTGATTGAAGTCAAGAAATTTCAAATGTTACCTTCAGTTCTCTATGTTGTCCAAAATTCAGCTGGTATTTTTACTCATTACTAATTTTTTTGAAGACTGTGGACACTTTTTGGGTTGCTCCATGTGAAACTGCCTCAGTGATCCTCTGCCAAGAAGTGCATAACTGATGAAAGTTTAACCTGTGCTATTTATATCTTATATCTAAAGTCATAACCTTACAAAATAGTCTATTTGTGAAGTTGGCAAACCCAGTATTGAGCTCCATTTTGAATCTTACTCATTTCACTTTTAAAGCAATACGTATGAGTTGTCATAATTAACCTTTTGAAGACACATGAAAGCATTCCCAAGGGCTTCCCTGGTGGCATCTGTGTCTCTTCTGCTGGAAGGCAGAACTTTTTACGCTCATTCTTTATTTGCTGTCTGAACCCCACCTTACTAGAGCTTTAACCAGCAGACTTGAGTCATTGTAACACAAACCTAGTGAGGGAACTAGGTTTGTGTTACCGCTCTGGGATGTGCTTTTGGTCTCTGTACGGGTGTTAGATGGTGAGTTGGACTAGATGATCCTTGTGGGTCCCTTCCAACTCATAATATTCTGTGATTCTGTGATTGTTTTCATTATGAGTCTTTTCCATCCCCTCCAAAATTCTGACTCTCAGTTCTGACTCTGCTTACTGTTCTGTTCCCTCAGCACTTTAGTACTGGTTTTGTTGCCCACATCAGGATCCGTAGTGATCATGATTTTTACTACTTTAAACGCTGATATCCACTGAAGTAATTTTATTGTAAAGTTGACCTAGGTGAGTAGGTGTTAGTACTGTTTACATGTTTTTATCATTATGAGTGTGGGATAGCTAGTTCATGATGTATAACTTGAATTTCAAATATGTGCATTTTAAATGCTGATGAACTTCTAATCTCCTGAATATAGAGATGTGTTCAGGATATTCTGTTATTTTTTCTCGAGAAGCAGATATGATCTGCAAGGAATGGTAACTCTGGGGCAGATGACTCTGTGTTTGAGTGATTTCATTAAATTTTTTTCCCACTCAGTTATTATGTACCCCTTAGAATTCTGTATCTTCTGTCCCTGTCAAGTATAACTGTGGCTGCCTTCTCATCGCTGATAATGGCATTTCCTCTGCATTGTTTCAGACTATCTGTAGCTCATCCGGTCTTCTTACAGAGCAAACACATTTGCTTTGTCAAATGGTGGCACATGCCATCAGCTCACCTTCTCTACTGAGCACAGCAGCTGTGCTAAATGCTGTAGTTCCAAAACTGTTTTCCCCCTGCTCTGCAACCTGCTGTCTTTCTCAAATTCTCATCTGTCTGTTAGCAGTTGTTGTCTTTACTGAGGTCATTGCTGCACTGCTGAAAACCTTTCTATGGCAAAAAGCAGGCGGCTTCATGGCTTTCAGGCTGCCATGGGGATGTGTTATACAACAGAGGAAGCAGAGCCAGGGTAGCATTGCTGCAGCAGTGTTAAACAGAAGAAACTGAGGAGTGCATAATGATGGGAGGTGACTGGCAAGGGGACATGATGTGGAGTAAACCAAACACCTTAACCTGAGTAGAAATGAAATGAGTGTGTGTGGGCCCAGGGGGTCAGGTTTCAGGACAGCCAAGTGAGAAACTCAGGTTCAAGAGTATGGGAATGCACATGACTATCAGGGGTTTTGTGTCTCATTTCCTGCTATTACAGAGTACTTTTCATTTACTGTTGATAATCTTTTCCTTTTGGGTGGACTGGAAAACTGCCTCTTCTACTAGCTTTAGAGAAGCTAGTATCCTTTTGCTCGTACACCAAATTTATATGTTGCCTGTAGGCTTTTGTGCCCTTTTCTACCCTTAACATCTTCCGATGCCTTTATGTAGAACAGGAGACCTGTTCTATTCTCCTGACAAGCTCCTCTAGATTCTAATTCCAGGCACATTCTTCATCCTCCTCCTCAGCCTCACTAACCTTGTCTCTGGACTTGATCTAGATTACCTTAACCTTTCTGAAATGTGTAGACAAAATAGAATAGGGTTGTTGAAATAAGTCCTACAATTGAGGCTATAGTAATTGAGATAGAATAAAAGATTCTTGAAATGGTGGTGTGACTTTGTCAAATGTTCTGGGTGCTATGAGAAGACAAAAAGTATTGTAAAGCTAATGGAATGGCACAACCATTTCGAAAACATAGGGGAAATCTGTAAGCACAATGGATTTCCAGGAAGAAAGCAAGCACATCTTTTGGTGGATTCTTCTAGAATATAATAAATTTCTTGAATCATGATCTCTCTTGTTTGTTTTTGCTACGAAATTTTTAGTCATACTGTCAGTGATGATGACTTGGTCCATAAACTGGTTGATACTTACATGACTGGAGCAAAAATGAAAGGAGATTGTGAGACTTTGTACAGTTTGTTGTTGTTTAGGGAAATCATAGGAGAACTTTAAACATCTAGTTTGTTGAAGATAAATGCACTAACTTTCACTGGTAGCTCGAAATTATAGCAAATAAGTACCTAAAACTCAGATAGACCTTTGTACTATATGCTGGCAATATGAATGAGTTCCTTCTAACTTTCATTATTCTTTCTTTTGTTCTCTGCTTATTTCATTGATTCAAGTTTCATACCTGTTTTAAACTTTGAAGTTTAAACTTGAATATGATGTCCTTGAAATTAAAGAGTGCCTTTAAAAAGCATCATAAATCATGGTAAAATACAGGAATATAAAATATAAATGAGGCAAGAATTTGAACAGAACTGTCTCCTTTATATTAAGGTTAATAATATCTAGTGAATCCAGGTTTAATTTGCTAGATTTTATTAGTATATTTGGTATGTGTCAAGGCAGATGAAAATTGCAGCATTGATATTACTGAGTGCCAGCTCAGTAACATGTTGCTAATAATTTAGAATTTATTGCAAGCTTTTGTATGGTGAGACTGTTTAGAGGAGTATGATGTATATGCTTTGGATTTTATGGAGAACCTCTAGGTTTGTAATGAATCCAGTGATCACAAGTAATAGTGCTCATAAGAGCTTTTCAGAACTCAGACTTTTCTCAGCCATCCTCTTACCACTTCTTTTAGTTTGTCTTTACCTTTTTGGGGTGTTTAGCATGTTGAAATACCTGGGTTTTTGCCAATACCTATCATGTGATAAATGACATTTTAGAGACATGAATCACATATTTGGAAAATCCGTCAGTGTTCACAGACCAGATATTTCTGACTTGTGGTAAACTATGCATGCAAACACTGTTGGCTTGCAGGAATTAAAAAAAAACAACAAACCAAACCAAAACCAAAACCACAAAAAGACTAAAGATGATGAACAATACTAAAACTGACTTCTAGAATATAATACTGAGGCTTTTGTGCTAACAGTGAAAGCATTCCACAGCAGAGGTGTGAGGCACAATCCTAGTTACTTTTGCCCTGCTAAGAAAAATTTCACTGACCTGTTGGTTCCAAAATCCTGTTACCAAATTTCTGTGTGGTGTTCATTTCAGTCTTCTTGTAAGAGCCTGGCTCTTCTGGTAGGCTGTCTGTGAAAAAAGATTAGTAAAGACTGTCCATGCTGACTGCAACAGAGGAAAGAGATCTTCCTGGCAGTAAGAGTTTTTCCCGAGATGTTTACAATCTTGATGTAAATTTGTAAAAGCTGAAGGTTGTTTTATTTCACACAGATCTATATTCCTATGAAAGGTGAAAATGAGAATCGAAAAGGTTCTGTTTTAAAATAGCTGCTCTGCCCACCTTTCAGAGCTGGAAAGCCTTTAGTCCCACACTGATACACTCCAAGCCCTAGACTCTCCTTGTACAAAATTACTTGTAAAGTACCTGTCTTGCCCTCCAAGGACTGAACAGCCTTGTTCAGTCTTGAACAGTTTAGTTAGAACTTTAATGATGCCAAAATGTTTAATGTGAACTCCATCAAGGTACTATACACAGTATAATGGGGATTTTGTACTTGGGAAATGTTTACTTTCCTGTAAAAAGTGGTTATGGATGGTTTTGATCACTTGATTTTTATCTGCAAACATTTATGACATATTTACAATAACTGTTATTACAGCCTGCTTTTTAGTAATTTGGGTGTTGCTATGCTTTGGAACTGGAGTGAGAAACTGTACAGGACTCTAAGGTGTTGCGTCTGAGGCACCATATGAAGGCAGTAACTGAGCCTGGATTAAAACAGACCTAACTCTTCTTGGTCGTGTTCCTCCTATGAAAATAGTGTGCCACAAGCAGGTAATTTCTGCATTATTGTCCATGACTACAGCACAAGCTGCCTGTGTTTGTGATGAGTTAAATGTGTTGCAGTAGTAGATTGAAAGGAGTTTGTATGTATGTCAGAAACAGGTTACCTCAGCTGGGGAAGAGACCTAAACAATCAGTTCAGTTAATCAAACTCACCTGAGCCAATAGAGGTAGGAGCCTCTCCTCCCTTCTTTTGGCTGTCATAGTTGCTTAGAGAAAAGAGGGAGGCCTTCAGTGTTCCAGTAATACTTGTCAGCTCTCCTGAGTGGCTGTCACAGCAAATGGAATGCTGTCACTTGTCTTCGAGTCTCTTTCTCTCTCCTTTTGGTAGGAGAAGGTTTTACTATGTGCCAGCCTTACAGGTCACAGTCTGGATCATGTGAATTGTCTGAAGCCAGTGAGAAAGCCTTGCTGTAGCCCAGTGATGACTATAATATGTTGCTTCATTTGTGACAGAAAAATAAAATTAATTAATTGACTTTATAGACACAGGTACAAGCAAGATAGATTGTCAGTACTTTGAGCCATACCTGTGAAAATTTAACATCAAGGTTACATCATGTAACCCACGGGAGCAGTTCAGAAGCAAAAGACTTCATTTGAAAAACTATAGAACATTCACAAGCTGCTGAGTTTATCTGACCATGTTTGCCTATTTAAACATCCAAATGGGATAGGATCACTCTAGCAAATAGTACTGGCGTTTAGCATTCGTAATGAACTTCAGAATGAGTTTGATGAAGTACGCTTTTAGGATAAATTGGAGTTAAGCTGCACTGCTAAAATGTGATATTATAGGTGGCATTCTTAACAGTGAAGTGCAAATTAAATTCTTCCTGCTTTTCATTAAATAAGTATGCATTCCACTGAAGTTTGGAAATTTAATTCTCTTAATCTGAAGTCTCAGGTCCTGAACAACTATTTTAATTTGAAAGATCATGATGATATACAGTAATCCCTCATTACTTTGTGGCTCAACTTCGTGGCTTCTATACATGGCGAGTTTTTTTCCTGCGAAGATGTCTTTGGCCTCCCTCAGTTGTTCGTGGGTTTTTTCTGGGTCACATGAGCACTGGGTGTTTGCGCATGCTCTGTGCATGCCTCTGCTGTGCAGGGAGGCAGGACCAGCCTGCCCTATTGGGCGGGGTGCTGGCCCTGTCAGGTGCCACTCACTCGGGGGCCAGCTAGAGTTCCTCCCTTATGAGAGTGTTGGAAAGATTAGTAAAGTGGTGTGGAAGCTTTATACACACTATCTCAGTAGCTAATTATCAAGCCATCATGAGGGCCCCCAGAGTGGCCACAGGATGATGGTGGCGGCAACAAAGGTGGTGGCAAACCCTGGACTAGTCGTGGCAGTGCTGCAGCAGTGACAGGGTGTGGCGGCAGTGAAGAACCTTGGACTGGCCGCAGCCACCCAACAACAGTGGTGGGGGCGATGGTGGTGAACCCTGGACTGGCCACATCAGCCATGTGGCGGTGACAGCAGGCAGCATTCCCTCTGCTCAACGTGCCCCATAGTAGTGGCAAAGGCATCCCTGTGCTCACCGGGGCTGAAGAGGTGGGGCGGTGGGCAGGGCTTCATTTTCCCATGTATTTTCTGCTACTTTGCAGAAACCACCTTTCGCAGGATCTTTCTGGAACTGACCCCCCATGATATTTAAGGTATTACTGTATTTCAAGACTGTACTTAGCAAAATACTCATGCTGTTTTGTTTTGTAAATTGGGTTCATTTGATTTCCTTGGGTTTGGGGTTTTTTTTAATTGTTTGAAAAAAACTAAGTCAACCTTCTTCCTGGTTGTGGTCCATGAATGTCAGAGCTGTAAGCACATGAGAATCAATGAAAGAGCTAAAACACCTGGATTGTGGTGTTTCTGCTGAGGATTTTATGGTTGTGGTTGGCCCCTGTGGACAGTGCAGTGAAATATGTTGCTGCACATGAAGAAGCCATGCCTGGCAATTCAGTGCTGACAGAGGCACTGTCCTGTCAGTAGAAAGGGAGTAGAACGGGAGTGACCACAAATTCTTGCTGGGAAAGTTCCCTGTCATTTTTAAACTGCATGGCCTTGGTAAGATGCTGGAAGGCCAGTTGGATGATGTTCCTATAGACAGGTCATACGACTTGGAAGAGAGATTCCCCTGACAGAATCTTCTACAAGATATAATAAATTTCCACATGCCAGTGCTAATTCCTTCTTTCTAAGTATTGTGAGGAGGTCTGCATGGCTAATTGAATAGAGAGGGGGAAAAGGAAAAATAACCATCAACATTCCTGTAATACTGTGCTTTGAGCTTTGTCTTTTAGAGAAATGTATATGTGCTGCATCCTTTTCCTCTTTCTCCACTTTCATTATGATACGATTCAAGTTACTACAAGCTAAAACAAACATGGATATAAAGTCTTTAAAGGACGAGAAATTCAATTTTATTTGACAAATATACATGATATGAAATAAGGTCTAGTTAATTAGCTAGTATGTAAAAAAGAGTTGCTGTTTCTTGAGCTTGATGTAGTCAAATTTAAATGTTTTAATGGAGGGATTTTTGCATACAAAGACGTGCATTCAAACTATTTCAGAACCATATATGAGAGAGAGCAATCTTTTGAATATGTTTATATGTGGTTTATGTGTTTTGGAGTCATCTCAGTTTTAATTTCACAGCCCAGAGTATTTTTTCACCTGCATTATAAGTAATTTAAAAACAGTAGCATATAGTATTTTCTATGTCACTTTCTTGACTTTCATTTTCAAGTCTAATTGAGGTTTACTTGCAATGAATTTGAGCTATCAAATCACTTAACTCATTACTGTAGCAGAAGCACTCTGCCTTTAGGGTGTACTTGTATTTCTACATTAACAGATTTATGGTTTGTACCTGTATAGTGAAATTCCTTGTATGAAACTCAAACAAGAGAAATAGAAATTAAATCCTCTCTTTTTGTTCCCTCTTTCTACCTGAGAGAATTTTGCTGATGTGGCTATATTGATTTCTTATCATATACCTGACCAATATCATAACTATGGCAGTAGAACTAGTTAAGTATTGAATTAAGCATTTGGGAAAACAATATTCAACATAAGTTTTTAAGAATTCAGAGTTATGGTGTCCAATTAACAGCTTAATGGACCTTTACCTCTTCTAGCAGCTCATTTTAAATGAGACAGATTGCTTGGCAATGTTTAATAAAAAGTTTGATTACATACAGTGTGTAAAATGAAGACTTTAAAATTAAACATGCTCAGAAGTAATTTCTCTGAAGCACACATGGGTTGCTACAAAAAGAGAGTGTCTGTGAACTTGATGACTTAGAATATAATTACTGAGGTGCAAAGCATATTGTTAGTCATTTAAAATTTGTGAATGGCAGTTCTGTGGGAAGGTTTAATCACTGCAAAATATAAATGTTGCTAAGCATGTTTTTACAACCACAGTGAAAGAATTGCCCTGGTTCACAGGGTCACAGGTTATTCCAAGTTGGAAGGGACCCATAGGATCATCTAGTCCAACTCCCAAGTGAACGCCCACCCAGGAATCGAACCCACAAGTGTGGAACCATGGGCACCACACTCCATCCCTCCAAGCCTCCTATCACCTAGGCCATGTCACTGAGCTCATCATCCAGTCTTTTCTTAAATGCTTCCAGGGATGGCGACTCCACCACCTCCCTGGGCAGATCATTCCACTGAGGAATCACTCTCTCTGTGAAAAAGCTCTTCCTAACATCCAGCCTAAACCTCCCCTGTCGTAGCTTGAGGCCATGTCCTCTTGTTCGGGTGCTGGCAGCCTGAGAGAAGAGATTTACACCCACCTGACTGCAACCTCCCTTCAGGTAGCTGTAAACAGCAATGAGGTCACCTCTGAGCTTCCTCTTCTCCAGGCTGAACAATCCCAGTTCCTGCAGTCACTCCCCACAGGGCTTGTTCTCTAGTCCTTTCACCATCCTTGTTGACATTCTCTGGACCCTCTCAAGNGGCCGTGCCCTCTCGTTCTGGTGTCATCAGCCTGAAAGAAGAGGTCCGCACCCACCTGGTGGCAACCTCCCCGCAGGTAGTTGTAATGATTTATTCTGTGTAGCATACAGATCAGTTCCACTTCCAGGAAGGCAAAGAAAAAATAGAAAAACAGTATTTGGTGAACAGAGGTCAGCAGACTTACCTGTGGGGCATTCTGTGTTAGAAGATATCACTTAAGGGAGCAGTGGAATGAGTTGTGACATACATAATGCTCTACCACCTTTTGTTGGCGCTGTTACTATCCCGCATGGCCTCCTTCCATGATTTTCCAGAGGTACAGCCATGGTACAGTAGACAGCAGACCGGAACTGCTGACATTCATTTTAAGTCCAAATGCAGGATGTGGTGCTGAAGCAGTGAAGACATTCATGTACGCTCAGTGCCAGCTGTGACAAAGATGGGTAGTTTTTGTCAGGCAACAAGCCAGTTAAACAGAGATGGTCAAAAGCACTTCTTCCAGACTCACAGCAGATCATCATAATGCATGTGGCCTCCTAAGGTCCCTGCTAGGCTGGGATCCTGTCTCTGAAAGTGGGTCTGTAAGATGACAAATACTCCCCTGGAATGTGACCTTCTGTCAATACTCTGAGTGTATGCTCAAATTCCTCAAGACTTGCACTGAGTTGTGGATGTGGGGCTGAAGAACCCAGGATGCTAAGTATCACTTCATAGAGAACAGCTTTCAGAAGGGTTTACCTCTGGACATACTGTTTTCATCTGGTCTTATACATTATTCCCACTATTAATGTGGTAGATGACTTTTGACTATATGTAACTTAAATGCTTTTAGGTCTAGCACAAGCACGTGTGATGCTCAGGAAGAGCTAATGATACAATGTAAAGAAGAAAATTATTGTGTTATGCAACGTATTAAGGTCAGTTAGGCCTATTAGAAAATGAATAGATGTTCCTGCAGTGCATTGGTAGTCATACTGCCACTAACTTGCTGAACTTACGGTGTTTATAGTTTGTTGAGCATGATCTGTTATATGCTAATGGTGTTATATTTGCTTATTTATGTAGGTAATTTTCAATGGAACCACTCATCGTTGTAGGAGGTGCTTTGCAGAGAAATTAAAATCATAAATTTCAGAAGCTACCTGCAGTGGATACAGTAAGCTAGGACTGCTGATAAAAATGACCACCAATACACAGAGCTGAGTTCTCTGAAATAAAACTAGAAACAGAGAAATGGATGCGAGTCAGGAAAGGTGAACTGCTAGTCCAATGCAAAATTAAACAGTGGGTCTGTGTACTTTTTTCTTTCTCCGCAGCAGTTTTTGCCAGGCCAAAATGATTAATGGACTGTAAATAGGGTTCTAGCAAATTTAGTAATGTATTTTCTACATTTCTCGAATATGTGTTTCTTCTCTTTTCCTCAGATTCTCTTCTCTACGTATGTTCTTACAGGTTTATCTGCTGATTTTATAACAATGCAAAGGCGTTATTATGCTTTTTCTCTGCTACTGTGGGCGCGTGATATGGCTACAGAAAAGAACTTTGCAAGGCACAACAGTATTGCATGCAGAACCCTATTTTTGTTTTCTTTTATAGTTGTGTAGTTAGTGCAATGTGGCTAGAAGGTTGGTAATGTGAAAGGCAAAAAAGAAGATAACCAAAAAATTCAAATCTGTGGGTGGTAGGTTACTGAGAAAGAAAACTCTGTGGTCTTTGCATATACAATTCTATTTCTGTGGAGTAGACTGAGATGAGAGACCCTAAAAGAATATTGAACCCCCAGAGGGCTTTTATGTGGCTATGTGGCTGCCATGATTTTATTTCTATTGGTTATATTTTTCTCCATTACACTAGCACACCTTTTAAACCCAAGTTTTATAAGAAATTCTGGTTAAGAATTTTCTCAGACATTTTCTTATCTTCTTTATGCTGAGCTTCACATCTTAGAACTTTGGACATTTTTTTTCTATCTTCTAACTTCATGACATAGGATAAGGCTGACCACATACTATTATTGCCCAGGGAAGACCTACACTTTAAGAAAAAGACAACATGCTGCCATTCGTCACTGATCTTAATTTTTGTCCTGCTTGTTTTCTATCCAAAGTGTTATTTTCTCATTTTATAGGCTGCATTGGTTTTATCTGACTGTTCTAACTCCTTGGCCCCTCTTAACTGATTTCACTGTCAGATGCTTTACTTCATGACATATTTTCAAGTTACAAACAACTTTATGAGCTTATATCCTGATACTGTCTATGTAAAATGGATCATCAAATCAGCCTTGCTGCTTCTGAAGAGTTGTTAGAAAACCAACAGCCTCTAGCTTCTTGTTCAGTGCCTGCCTTTAAAAAGTTGGAAAAGAATGCTGTGGACATTAGAACTGTGTAATGGCAGCAAATGTTAAAAAAATACTCTGCATTGAATGAATGGATAATCAAGTAATAACAAAACAAAGACCAGAATAGAATTTAAGATTCCTGATTTTTTTGCCTCCATGGGACTCTGTGGTCCTACATATGGGCCTGTATCTAATGTCCATACAAAGACCTCTCTCTCTCTTGCCTACAAGAGGAACACTGCTTGCATTGACTGTGAAATTAAAATTGTGAAATTGTGTATATTAAAGCCTATAGCTATGACTTCTTCTCTCAAGAGAAAATCTTACATGGTCTCTCTAAATATTAGGAGACTTGTGGTATCTTGCCTTTCATTTTTTTAAAGCTTCTTACTTACAGTGTAGTTTGTTATTAAGCTCAAATGGGTGTTTTGCTTGATGGGCTGGCTTGGCTCCTGACAGATGGCATGCTTCATAGCAGCAGCCTGCTCACTTTTTTCCTCTCTGGATGTAGTTACTTGGGTCTATTTCAACTGCAATTGAGAAACCTCTTATCTGTTTTTCCCTGTCACAGAGGTCCCTGAGACCTCTTCTCATTAGTCATACTGATTTGAAATTCGACAGCATTCTCAGAAGGAGCTTGAGGTAGAGATGCTACCAGAGGTTGTGCCATGGCATAAAGTTACTCCCTATCCCCCACCAAGGCTAAAATTATCACTGATATTTGGCTTTCTGATCCTCTGTGAGTTTATACTGTGGTAATAACAGAGAAGTTACAGCAACAACAGAGATTTGAAGTGAGATAATCAGAGGGAAGGGAGGGTATGAAGTAGAAAAGTATTAAGTAGATCCTATGTGTGCATGTCTAGCAGATGTCCCCAAATATATTTTCCTAGAAAGTCTTTTCTACCTGATTTGAGCCAAGGGTTTGAAACTTCATTTTTCGTCTGGGGCTGCCACTAACCACTGGTCAAGAGACTCAGTCCCTAAAATACCTCTTTTATCCAATTAATATTATTTACATGGTGGAAAAAAGTACAAAAATGGAGAAAGAAGATAGATGCACATTTTCTCTCTTTCTCTCACCTAGATTGTGTGATACTGGAATTTACATAAGCTTCCGGATCTCAGTCTTGCATAATAAACACTGTGGTTCATTTTGTAATAGGATTTTATCTATTCTATTTTATTCTACTATTTTCTATACTATTATATTATCTATATTCTATTATATCTATACCTTTTACCTCTCCTAGTGTTTTGGGGTTTATCCTTTGTAGAAAATGAAAAACAAAACCAGAAATACTTGTGGGTTCCAGGAAACCAATTCTCCCCCAAATCCTTTCCTATTCAGCATTTGGAACAATTACCTTTGAAGTTTTCTGACATTAGTAATTGAACCAACTCATGATACTAACAGGAAGGTGTATGTTTTTGCAGCAGTAGCAGTATCAGGCTTAATATGTTTTTGCCTAAGTCACTGGAATTGATTTGCTGTCAAGCACAGGAAGATGTGCACTGTTGTTCTGGCAAAATATTTTAGCCCAAAAATGTCTGTAATATATAAACATGTTTTTCATAGTGGATACAGAAATTGATATGGTGTTTGGGTTTTTATCTAGTGAAAATCAATCCAAGCTTGTCTTCCTTTGGTCACTGATTTTGAATTTAATTATGTACGTGTAAGCATCCCTAGTTGCTTTCACAGTATAAATTACATAGACCTTTGAGCAGAAAGGGCTGGTTGATAGCAATTGGACAGCTCACACTCACCTTGAATATTGTGTGTAGTCTTGTGTCCAGAGGTGGCAACAAAGATGGCGAAGGGTCTTGAGTGGAAGTCATATGAAGAGTGGCTGAGGTCACTTGGTTTGTTCAGGCTGGGGAAGAGGAGACTGAGAGGCAACCCCATTACCATTACAACTTCCTCGTGGGGGGAAGCGAAGCGGCAGGCACTGATCTCTTCTCTATGGTGGCCAGTGACAGGACCTGAGGAAATGACCTGAAGTTGTTTGGGTTGGATATCAGAAAGAAGTTCTTCACTCAATCATAACAAATGAATATGCAACTATATGCATTATCTGAAAATACTTTCAGTTCCTTGTCCCTGTGCAATATGTGAGTTGATTTGAGCTAGGAAGAATAGAGGTAATATTTAGCCTCATGGACCAGTGCTGGAGTGTCTGGTTAATAAGATATGGAAACTTGCTACTAGCTGAAGCATGATGAAGTTGTCTCTCTTTAGAAGATTTTCTGAGAGCCACAAAGTGTTACAGAGATAGGGGTTGGGGAATCCTGAGTTTTCAAAGAGGATTTTGCACAGTAACAGAAAGACAGTTCCATCAAAACAAGAATATGCTTCTTACTTCAGCTTAAAGGATTCAAAGATATGGGATTGGAGGACTCCTGTAGATTTTCCAAAAGCTATTACTAAGTCGTTACTGAATCTTACACAGTTTTGTCATTTGGCATTGTCGAGGTTTGTGTTTCAGTGAGATAAATGATTTAAAAATCACTATTGCCAGATTCTCTGCCTTGCTTAAATTCAAATATGGTAAAAGCCATCCTCTACCATATCAGTTATCGATATGGTAAATTGATTCAAATAGTTTATTATTCCAATATCACTCAATATTTTAAGTTAACAATGGCTGAAATGGGGAGATGCTATTTTTTACCCTTTGGTTCGTAAACAGACAACCGTAGTATAAGAAATCAGAATGACTTGCTCAAGATCACCCAAGAACTGGACGTCTAAACTGGTGGATGAGGTAGGGATGCGGTATCTATAATCCAGGAGGAGGTAGTTAGAGACCTACTGAGTGGCTTGGATCCTCACAAGTCCATGGGACCAGATGGGATCCATTCTAGGGTAATGAAATAGCTGACAGATGAACTGGCTAAGCCACTTTCCATAACTTACCGACAGTCCTGGCTTACTGGTGATGTACCACAAGACTGGAAATTGGTTAATGTGAACTGTATCCACAAGAAGGGCAGGAAAGATGAACCGGGTAACTATAGACCTGTCAGCCTGACTGCGGTCTTGGGTAAAGTCATGGAACAAATAATCCTGTGTGCTATTACGCAGCACCTGCAAAATAACTATGATATTAGATCTAGTCATCACAAATTTAGGAGAGGTAGTTCCTGCCTGACCAACCTGATCTACTTTTGTGAATTGGTGACTCTCCTGGTTGACGATAGAAAGGCCGTGGATGTTGTGTACTTGGACCTTAGCAAAGCCTTTGACAGTTTCCCATGGTAAGATTCAGGAGAAACTCTCAGAATGTGGATTAGATAGATTATGTTGGGCTAGGAATTGGTTGGATGGACGAGCTCAGAGAATGTGGGTAAACGGTGCCACATCCAGCTGGCGACCGATCACTAGTGGAGTCCCACAGGGATCAGTGTTAGGCCCAGTACTGTTTAATATCTTTATTGATGACATGGACGGGGGAATTGAGTGAACCTTTAGCAAGTTTGCGGATGATACTATGTTGGGGGCAAATGCTGAACTGCCAGAGGGTAGAAGGGCCCTTCAGAGGGACCTTGATAGGCTAGAGAAATGGGCAGATTCCAACAGTATGAGATTTAACAAGTCTAAGTGCCGGGTTCTTCACTTTGGACATAACAACCCCATGCATCGCTATCAGCTGGGGGACAAGCAGCTGGGGAGTGGCAAAATGGAGAGGGATTTAGGAGTAATGGTTGACAGAAAGCTTAATATGAGCCAACAGTGTGTCCAGGTGGCTAAGAGGGCCAATGGCATCCTGGCCTGTATTAGGAACAGTGTGGTCAGTCAGACTAGGGGAGTTATTCTTCTATACTTGGTGCTGGTCAGACCACATCTTGAGTACTGTGTCTAGTTCTGGGCTCCCCAGTTTAAGAAGGACGTTGAACTGCTTGAGAGGGTCCAGAGAAGGGCAACAAGGATGGTGAAAGGACTGGAGAACAAGCCCTGTGGGGAGTGATTGCAGGAACTAGGGTTGTTCAGTCTGGAGAAGAGGAGGCTCAGAGGTGACCTCATTGCTGTTTACAACTACCTGAAGGGAGGTTGCAGTCAGGTGGGTGTAAATCTCTTCTCACAGGCTACTAGCACCAGAACAAGAAGACATGGCGTTAAGCTATGCCAGCAGAGATTTAGACTGGATGTTAGGAGGAGCTTTTTCACAGAGAGAGTGATTCCTCAGTGGAATGGTCTGCCCATGGAGGTGGTGGATTTGCCATCCCTGAAGGTGTTTAAGAAAAGACTGGATGAGGAACTCAGTGACATGGTCTAGACAATGGGAGGCCTGGATGGACAGACTGTGGTCCCCATGACTGCGGGGTTGTGGGTTCGATCCCTGGGTGGGCGTTCACTTGGGAGTTGGACTAGATGATCCTTGTGTGTCCCTTCCAACTTGGAATATCCTGTGATCCTGTGAAGTAGATCCATAGATCTAAAAGTCCCACTCAGTTCAATCTTCAGAGGATATTTTCTGTATGTGTACAAAAGTAATTCTCTTTAACGAAAACCACATTTGGTATACAATAATACTAGCATTATTTCCCTCTCCACCTTTTTTTAATTTTTGGTATCCAGTGGCAGAACCACGAAATCATTTCTTTTGGAAAAGACCTAGGTAATCATTGAGCCCAACTTTTGACAAATCACCACATCTAGTCATTTCTTGAACACCTCTAGGTACTATTTCTCCATGCTGTCACCTCCCTAGACAGTTCCTTCCAATGCTTAATCACCCTTTTTATGAAGAAATTCCTCCTAGTGTCCAACCTGAGCCTCCCCTGCACAGCTTGAAGCCATTTCCTCTTGTCCCACTGCTAGTGAGAAGGGGCCGACCCCATCTTGCTACAATGTTCTTTTCAGGTACTTGTAGAGTTTGATAAGGTGTCTTCTGAGCCTCCTCTCCTCAAGACAAAACCCCAGCTCCTTCAGCCAATCCTCTTAGGACTTACCCTCTAGACCCTTCATACGTTTTGTTGCCCTTCCCTGGACTTGCACCAGCACCTCAGTGCCTTTCCTGAAGTGAGGGCAAATCCAGTTGTTATCTCTGAAGAAGCATTTCAGCAAATAAGGGAGAGACTGGGTCTTCATCTCCACTTCACTGTATTTCTTGGGCATTTACAATGCTTTCTATTGCAGTTCTGTAGTACATTCTCTGAATTGCTGATTATACCTTTTCACAGTACCACCTGTGCGGCAACAGAAGTGGAAATCTGGTGGGTTTGGCACTACCTTCCTAAAGTTATGTTGGTTGTCCCTTTCTCTGCTGTTTAGATATCCCGACTTTCTATACAGATATATACCTGTGTATTTCTGCGTATAGATATGTATAGAATTCGCCGCAGAGCTCATACAGTGTCATTACATATGCTATGCTTCTAACCAATAGTAATTTCAGGTAAAGTTTTTACCATATGGTTGTGCTGAGCAACTGAAATACTTAAATCACACTGTATCCCTTTAACCTAAAAATATAAAGTTCTGTGAAGCAGACCCGTATCTTAAGACCATGTCCTCTTGAGGCAGAAAGAATGACTAGCAAAGTAAAGACTGTTTTCCACATTCTTCTAGCATTTGGGGTAACCACAAATCCTGGCCCAGATTTCACTTTCCCTTATAAATTGTGGAAGATTTAAACAATAACATAAAGAATAAACAATATTTGGATAATTTGAAAATATTTGACCTTGACCATTTTTGTACTCTTAAATGTGAACCAGAAGATTGTAATTTTTCATTTCTGGAAGTGAAATTCTTTCCTCTTCAGACATCCCTACTACACTCAGAACTTACAGCAAGCATTACCATTATTTGTTGATTTTATGTGTAGCTTTGTGAGTTCACAGTATACAAATGTGTGCTCATCTCTTACCCCCTACTTGAAACATAAAAGGAATCAATATACGAACTTTAGGGTTTTTTCCCATCAAAATATTTAAAAGTTAAATTCATTTGCTACAAATACATGCAGAAGAGGTTGTGGAAATTGAATTAATTATTTTCTAATTTTGATGTTGGGTTATTAATTTTTTGTGTGTGTGACAATCTGATATAACTTGACATAAATTGCTAAAAAACCTGTTAATTAAACTGGTTGTATTGTTTGGGTACTGTTAATGTGTAAGTCAGTCAGTTTAGTTACATAATTTTGACTGTCTCAAGTTGAGATTGGTATCTAAGGTAGGTAGCATGCATCTACTTTTTTAGATATGATTAGTGTACGTTTCAATGTTAAACTTAAGTGAATCCAGTCTCAGAATCTAAAAAACATTATTTTCTGTATGTATTTCTGATACTATAATTGTATTTATTGAAGAAAATAGTCATTTTCTTGATCCAGAATGTGGTAACTTTTTAATTACACAGTACTTAAGTGCAAAACCAGGATGATAGAAAGATGATTATAAGAAAGGGTAGGGTTTTTTCTGATAATAGACAAATGATTGAACCAAGATTGATACTGGCAGCTTTTATTACTGTTGTAATTCTGAAAGTGGCAGAAATAGTCATATTACTATATTGCAGTAAATTGAGGGGAGCAGTGACTTATGTGGCAATCTACAGCTGAGAAAAGCAAAAGTAGTCATGGAATCTTTGATGTGAAGCCCATCTGTGTTTGTTAGAAACAGTCATCCCAAGCACCATTATTGCTAGTCAAGGATCAAAGATAGACGATCCATTGCAGTCAATGGGGATTGTAAGAAGGTGATAGATTTAGAATCAGTCATACCCCATTTCCTGGGGAAAGAGAGGGAAAAAAAAGGGCTGTTATTTGTGACTTTCTTTTTTTCCAACTGTTGTGCAGTAAGTTTCCCATATAAACAACTAGTATAAACAACAATATATGGTTAATCTTAACAACAGTAGTACACATGACTGGAGACAATATGTAGTGCACATCCTGTCCTTCACAAATTATATGATTGCCACATTATTCAGTTTGGCGTGCGACCTTAAAAAGCCTTTTGCTCAGAAACTTGCAGTCCAACCTTTTACTCACAAAAAAGGAGGTGTAACAAGGAAGGTGTAAAACCAGAGTTTTGTTCCTCTTCACAAAACTACTTGAAGCTTCCTTTTGCAGAGACTGTGAAATAACAGATTAGTAACAGACAATATAATTCTCAGTGTAGAGCTGATAGTTTAAGTAGCTAGGTGGGAATATATGGTGTTACCGTTCATCTCTGCTGAATAAGTGAAAATGAGAAGAGCTCTTAGTTGAAGAAGTCTGTCTTTTGAGGATTTTTTGTGCTGTAGCCCCTTCAGGGGAGAACAAGTGATGATAGAAGCATATCTATGTTACACAGCCTGTTCTTTAGCTTTCTTTGAATTTACAAATTTTTGGAACAACTCAAAATCATTGGAGAAATAAAAATATTTATTGAGTGCATATTATAAAAATTCTTGTAAGACAACCAGACATTGTTATTCTTATACATAGTTTACTATAGCTCTGAAGTGTTCCCAATGTTAGGGTTGTGGAAAGAGTTTATGATACATTATAATGTACTTCCCTTAAGAGAATGTGCTAGACAGTTCTTTAATGGTGGTGTAAGATGAGGCAAAGGTCTATTGTTTTGTAGTTACCCTTAGCTGTACAAGACCTGAAATGTCAGCTCTCAATGGTGTAAGCCAGACTTTAGTGCTAAAAATTATACCAAGGGATCTGTCTGCTCACTTTTTGTTTTCACAAACATTTTTCTCACTGCAACTGGACCAAGCACATGTGGGAGAGAGGAAAGATAACCTCACCTGTACTTGGACTCCTAACATCGTTCTTAGGGCTACAACTCAGCCCCTGTTAATAAAATAGGGAAAGCTTCAGCTGAATCTTTCATTTGCATAGGATAGTTCTCCCATCAGAAGAAAAGAAATTGATACATGTAAAGAATATTTTTTCTACTTGTGTTTGGGTCTCTTTGAAGAGAAAGTAGATTTTATTTTCTGAGAAGTCTGGGAAGGAAATTTGGAGACGGAATATGTATCTCACATAAAAAAAAAAAAAAGAAAATCACCTTATTAAAGGAAAGTATTTGGACAAGCGAGTGTGAAGGAGCTACAGTGGCAAAATGTAGAATGGAAAATGTTGCAAGATATTACACCCCTGTCCAGTATTTTGCCTAATTAGCATTAGGTGTGCTTATGCATCTAAATACAAGCTTCCCTCGTGTATAATTTGCTGTTTGTATTCGATATTAAATTCATCCATGGAACAACTACTAATGTGCCAGCTGCACAGTTAGCACATTTAATATATTTTAAAACATTGTAAAGCAGGAATGAACTTCAGTGAATAAAAAGTGCTGAAGAGGGAGAGGAATACCTTGGTTGTAGTCTTATTAGCACACATATCTCTGCAGTGTTTTTCTGATGGTAAAATATGGTTGTCATGTTGTATTGATGGTGATCCAGCTGTTCAGTGTTGGGACCTGTCATGTTCAATATCTTTATTGATGATCTGGATGAAGGGATGGAGTCTATTATTAGCAAGTTTGCGGATGACACCAAGCTGGGGATAAATGTTGATCTGGTGAAAGGTAGGAGGGCTCTGCAGAGAGACCTTGACAGACTGGATAGATGGGCTAAGAGGGATGTTGAGATCCTTGAGCGTGTCCAGAGAAGGGCAACGAGGATGGAACACAAGCCCTATGAGGAGCGACTGAGAGAGCTGGGGTTGTTCCGTCTGGAGAAGAGGAGGCTGAGGGGAGACCTCATTGCTCTCTACAACTACCTGAAAGGGAGTTGTAGCCAGGTGGGGGTCAGTCATCTCTCTCTGGCTACCAGTGATAGAACAAGAGGACACAGTCTTAAACTGTGTCAGGGGAGATTTAGACTTGACATTAGGAGGAACTTTTTCACAGAGAGGGTGATCTCTCAGTGGAATGGGCTGCCCAAGGAGGTGGTGGAGTCATCGTCCCTACAGGTGTTTAAGAAAAGGTTGGATGATGTATTTGGGAGCATAACCTAGATATTAAGGTAGTGTGTTATAGGTAGGATGGGTGTTGGTAGCAGAATGATAACAGGTTAGGTAATAGGTTAGGTAACAGGTGATAGGTTGGACTCGATGATCTCTGTGGTCTTTTCCAACCTTACTACTGTGATTCTGTATTGATGATGATCCACAAGTAAGAGGTTCAAAATACAGGGTTAGGGTATGTATTAAGTTAAGATACAGTCATACTGTATATAATACCATTGGCTCTCTTCCACTTCATGCCCCCCATATTGCAGCTTCACATCTTAGCGGCATAATTTTTCAGCGATTAAGGAGGCCTCTTTTCGTAACTGTGCATGTGTGACCTGGCACGCATGAATATTCAATTAGGCAGTCATGAATATGCAAATCAACCCACACAGCCTTGGCGGCAGCTCGGCCGTTTGCCCCATCCTGGGCACAGCCACGGTGGCTCCGCCACTTCACCACCCCCCTGGCATGGCTGCCGTGGCAACCAATACACAGCAACACAATGCCGGAACAGTGCCAGAGAGGTGTCTGAGGATGCAGAGCAAATTTGCATATTAATGAGCTGCCATTCTACATGGAAGCCGGGCTTCGTAGGACACAAATAACACTGCGGTACTGTGGTATAGGAGACCTGACTGTATACTCATCACAGCAGTGTAAAAGAAATGCAACATGAAGTGATAGAATCCTAGAATGGTTTAGGTTGGAAGGGAACTTAAAGTTCATCCTATTCCCTCTGCCATGAGCAGGAACACCTTCCACTTGTGCAGGTGACTGAAAGCCTCATCCAGCCTGTCCTCAAACATTTCCAGGAAAGGGGCATGCACAACTTCTCTGCGCAACCAATTATAGTTTAGCAAGTATACACATCACTGAGTTACTGAAATTTAATTCCATTATTTTAAACCTTCAAAACCCGAATAACTATTGTGTTACATAATTAAAACACTACCTTGTTGTAGTCTTAAGTGAGGTTTATATATTGAAGCAGCATTGCTTTCTACAGCTTGCTAGGTCAAACTTTTAAGTAATCTATTTTTTCAGACTTATCGAGATTTCTATTTATATTGTGCCCTGAATGTAGCTCAAGATACTCTGTTGATTATTATTGTTATTTATAATATATCTTAAAAGTTTGCAGTTTCTAGATCTTGTAACAGCACAGATATTACAAATCTTCTGTGAGATTGTTGATTGGCAACATTAAAACATTACTTACATTAGAAGTTAGAGAGCTAATCATAGATTTGGAGTTTGCAAGAATTAGAATTCTTCCTAATACAACACATTATGTGATGTTAGGTCTCTGCTTTAGCTCCTTGGAACCTGTTTCTCTCTGTGTAAAACTTGAAGATAATATCTCACTGAGTTACAGACGTGTTCTAAGGCATAATAAGAGGATACTTTTAATAATTTCAAGATATTTGAGTGGAAAATAATATATTGGATTTAAGTTTGGAAATATGTGCAGACAAACTTTATCATGACCAGCATTATAAAAGGAGTGTGCCTTTAATCTTTGGACAGTTCAAGACCAAGGTTATAGGTCGACATTTTCTTAGAATAAGTATGTCATGCTTATACAAGCAGTGCATACTCCTTTTGATGGTTTGCTGTGAAATAAATGCTCCTAAAATTCTATAGAGTCTATACACAAGGACAGTTAAGAAGACCTAGAGTCTTGTCAGTACTCCAAATTGCTCTCCAAGTAATTTGACAGTGTGCTATGTCCTTGCAAACTGTCACACATAGAGCTCAGGTTTAAGCTCAGTTTTTATTGCTGTTTCTATTGTTTGCTCTTGTGAAATCTGGGCGGGGGGG
>WEKX01016114.1:0-15198 GCA_013390025.1 Pitta sordida
TGTTTTAACTCCTCTCTCGATAGCCTCGTCACTGCCAGCCTGAACAATGGATAGTAGTCTGAGGGTTTAATGAGTTCAGGTATCCTCCTAGTGATATGTTGAACCCGGGCCCCTGAGAGGCAGCAAACCAACCTGTGGGATGGGTCTGGTCTGCACAAGGGACCTTCTGTTCCCCTCAAAAGGGAGTCACCTACGACCACCACCCTTCTCTTCTTTTTTATACTAGCGGTTTTGACTGTTTTTTCAGTATGGCTGCTCCTGGGAGGTTCCCTAGTTAGGATGATTTCTTCTACCTCCTCATCCTCATCTCAGTGGAATGGGCTGCCCAAGGAGGTGGTGGAGTCACTGTCCCTAGAGGTCTTTAAGAAAAAGTTGGATGATGTACTTGGTAGCATGACCTAAATATTAGGGTAGTGTGTTATTGCTAGGATGGATGTAGGTAGCAGGATGACAAGAAGTTAGGTAACAGGTGATAGGTTGGACTTCATGATCTCTATGGTATTTCCAACTTTATTAATTCTGTGATTCTGTGATCCTGGTCCCCAAAATCCAGCGCTCCACACCTGTTCTCCAAAGTGAGGAGGAAACGTGGCATCTGGAATGGCAGAGGGGGGCAGGAGGGGGTTCTGCTTCCTCCTCGATTACAGACCTGTTCCCATTCCTCATTATCTGGAATATCTCTACCTTCTTCCTTGTGAGGCAAAGCCTCAACCTCTTCCAGTTCCTGAGTGACTACTAGAGGTGGGAGAGTATGACTCCACCAGTCTATCTCCCTTTCCCTTATACTGCAAAGCCTTTCAATCTGCTCCTTAAGGTCTGCCACCATAAGGAGCAGGTCATTTATCTGCTCACATCGGATGCACGTCTTCTTTCCATTGCCATCCGATTCTACCAGAAGACCACAACATTCTCTATAGTCAGTAGTCTGGACAGCCACATCTCTGAAAAGGGCTGATGTTTGTGTAATCACACATTTTTTTCTCATGGCTTTGTATTTCTTAACAGCCATGTCTGATGGGGGGGAGGGAGAGGATAAAGAGAACTCAGAGCAATAGTACCAGTTACCGAGATGGCGTCAGCAATCCTGCCTGCACACTCTGCCTGCATAAACTGCCATGCTAACTGCCTCTAAACTTAACGCCCCTACCCTCAACACCCTTGTTAGCCTACTCCTGTTCGCCACGCTCTGGTTGCCGTGCTCCCATGATTTTAATGCCTTTAAATAGTTGGAACCTGGAAACCCTAAAGTCTCCTAGCTTGACAAACCCCACCCCGTGTCACCTCTTGGTGAATCTGAAGGGCAACTGGGCTCTGAAGCTGGAACTCGGAAACTCTGAAGCCTCCTTGCCCAGCGTGCCCTCTCTGTGTCACCTCTCAGCGAATTCAAAGGGCAACTGGGCTCTGAAGCCAGAACACGGAAACCCTAACCACTCACCTCTCTCACCACCACCTCTCCTCACCTCCTGCCTCCCTGGAGGGCTGGTGAGCATTTTTGGTGCCTCCCCACAGCCTCTCACAGCTCAGAGTTGCAAAGGGAAGTGTTTCTGAGCCCTCTTTGACTGGGGAGGCCCTCAGAGAATCCCTGGGCTTCTGTCCGGCCATGCTGCTGCTTTACACTGGACCACTGCTGCTGCACATGATTACACTGCCGCCGTGGCGGGGACGCTTGGCCTGGTGCTGTGGAGGTGCAGGGGCTCAACAGTCCCTGCTCACAGTCTGCAGGTGCTCTCCAGAGAGGAGGTAGCAGTGAAAAACACATGAGAGCACCTCACACTGGAACACCCAGGAGGAGAAGTGGCAGGACACCCCAGTCCTGGCATGGGCTGGCAGGGGTGGCAGAGGGGGAAGTGGAGGCTAGCTCCTGCCACAGTCCCTGTGGAGAAGGCTGAAGCGCCATGAAAGAACTTTCCCTGGAGCCATGTATATCACCAGGTGTGCTAGGCACCGAGCGCGCAGTCCTTGGAGACACAAAGCACTTGGTGCTTGGGTTCCACTGCAGTTAGCACACCTTCCACCATCAGCATCGCCTCCCTTGCCTGTAGTTAGGAAACAGTAACACAGACACACACCTGCAGACACACAGTCTGCAGGCACTCCCTGAAAGGCACTGGTTGGGACAAACGCTTGAGAGCACCTTATGCTGGGACACCTGGGGAGAGAAGCAATGGGACACCCTTCTCCTGGTATGGGTGAGCGGGCCTGGGCTGCCTGCCATGGTGGAATGGGCCCGCACCATGCCATGTGTTACAGTAAACTTCCCTGCTCTTGGCACAGGCGAGCAGGTGGCCTGGGCCACCCGCGATGGTGGAATGGGAGCACCCTAAGCCATGGCACCATGGGAGTACACACTGCATGTTATGAAACTTTCTCTCCATGTAACCTCCACTGTACTCATAAGGGAGCGAACTGTGACAGTTCCCAGCAAGTGAGAGGCGTCACCTCCCCGCCTTGTGGAGGTGTGCTCCATGAATATCTTAATAATATTCACTGAAAAATATTCAACGAATCTGCAAATACTTGAATCAGTAGGCGCGAATATGCGAGGCATGACTGTATATATAAAGTATTATGACATTCTTTCTCTGTTATCTTTTTTTCAGAAATGAAGTAAATCTAATACTTTATTTATTCCCTCAAAAGATTTTCTCCCATTCTAAAAATATCTTAAGATTCTTTCCCCCACCCCAATAATTTTAAAGGTCAGACATTTCCCTGAGATAATGTATTTTATCTCCCTCTCATCATAATTGTATACATAAGGAAATCTCTTTCCTACTCCCTGCTTCCCTACTTTTACATTCCAGGGATCACATTGAGGCCACATCTGACGATGAGAGTGATGCACATTCCTGTTGAATTGTAGTTCATGGAATTCACCCTCATCTATGACGATGAAGATGAAAATGGGTCTTAACTCTACTGTTTGGTCTTTTTGCAAGGAAAGAAATGAAGGAAAACAATGGAAGTTACAGTAAATACTTTAGAATTTATGCAACATTTTTGGCTTCCTTCTTTCACCTGTTAAGGAAACAAGGGCAGTAACTGAATTTTACCCCATATCATCTGATATTAATGATCAATTGTCTCCACTTCAGTTTGGGTTTTTCTGCTCTAATTAACTGTTACTGTCCATATACATATATGAATAACAGAAAATCAACAGACAATTCAACGCTTGCTGCTTATGTTTTAGTCATCAAAGTCCATTACCAATCTCTGTCCTCTGTCAAGAAAAATGTATATATGCAGAGACTTTATCCTTGCAAAATGTTCATTCTTCCGGGTAAATATTGACCAATATAACATTATCTTTTCAGGAACTGATTTTGAAAACATCATGCAACTGAAATTGAAAAAAAAAAAATTCTACCATTACAGTAACATTTTTATTGATAAAACATGTCCCTAAATACTCATTTTTTTCTTCAGTCTTATATTGTCTCGTGTTTTAATGCTCTGTTAAACAGAACCAGGTTGCCAGAATTTTATTGCCTCCAATTAGTGAATCATTTAAAACCAGAAAAAAAAAGGTCATAGTTCCTACCAGATTGAACTTGGATTAGGCCTGAGTTGTACGTATTGTTTCAAAACAGAGTACTTTTTTCATATTACAGTATAAATTTTCTTTCCTTTTAGTATTCTAATGAATGATAATTTCTATTAATATACATGCAATGTATTAGGGAAAAATTTTACCATTTTAAGTGGGTTGGTCACTAAAGGAAACTGTATAAGAGTAAAGAGATCATCACAAAACGTGACTGAAGAATGAACTCAGTATATGTTGGGTTCCTGATTGCTTGCGGCTGTATAATGTTATACAGCAGTGTGGTTACGTAGGAAACTCATTTCCTGAAACCTTGTAAGTAAATAATAAACATTTTCATATTAAGAAAGTTGCTCAAAAGATTCTTATGAACAGATGTAATTCATTATAAAAATACAAATACACCTGCTTTAGATTTGATAGAATAAATCATGCTCATTACAATGTCTTTCTATCCCACATACACTCATTAGAACAGAAAAAGTGGCAGAAGAATTTAAATGGAGAGACAGCTTTATGAAACACTAAGCACTAAAGGAAATTTCAAAAATTTCCTTTTTCATTTAGACTAGAATGGTGAACGGCACCTTTCTTCTATGCTTGTGCTAGTTTTGGCTGGGATAGAATTCTTTTCCTTCACAGTGGTTAGTATGAGACTGTGTTTTGGATTTGTTCTGGAAACAGTGTTGATAATTCAGGAATATTTTCGTTATTGCTGACCAGTGCATAAACAGCATCAAGGCCTTTTCTGCTTCTCATCCCACTCTGTCAGTGTGCAGGCTCGAAGCGCACAAGCAGTTGGGTGGGAACACAGCCAGAATAACTGACAACAGCTGACCAAAGGGATATTCCATACCATACGGTATCATACTCAGTGTATAAACCTGGGGGAATAAGAAGGAGGGACAAGGCTGAACACCTGCCTACCAATGGGAAGGGGTGAATGAATTAATTGTTTTTCTTGTGTGTAAGATTTCTGCTTTAAATATTTAATGTCCTTATCTCAACCCAGGAGTTTTCTCACTTTTACTTTTCTGATTTTGTCCCTGATCCTCCTGGCAAGGGAGCAAATGAAAGGCTGTGTTATACCTAGTGACCAGCTGGAGTTAAGCCATGACAGTCCTGGTTTTTGATTATACCCACAATCACACATGGAACTGAAAACTTGAATAAGNACAAGCGAACAGACAAAACAAAACATGGTAGCTGATTTGGCTCTCACCAGTGCAAGATTATCAGTATTGGATCATATCTAGGATTATAAGACCTGTTGCAGATCCTACTCAAACATTATTCTGCTCCAGCAACACCCCTGATGCAGTGTTTCTTCAGATACTGATTTTTGTTTATATTTTTGTTTAAATTTGCTGGGGGTGGGCAGTGGGGACAAGTTTCCATCCCAGCGGCTGGGTCTGCTGTGGGGCAGAACCCCCTCCTGATGCGAGAGGGGCACTGTACCGCCGGCTTTGCTGTCTCTCATGTTGTGGTGCCGGCGCGGTGCAGCCAGAAGCAGCTGCGCCTGGGCGCTCTGATCAGCAAGTTCAGGCCAGTGAGAGTGGGCACAGCCACACCTGGGAGTTCCAAGCAGTGAGTCTGGGCCAGTGTGGGTGGGCACTGCCAAACCTGGGCACTCCGAGCAGTGAGCCCGGATTGTTGCGGGGCAGCAGAGCAATGTGCCAGTGATTTGTCCAGTGGCTTGGGGAGGTGGGTGGGGATTTGCATATTCATAACTGCCTACTTTGAATATTCATGAATATCAGGTCGCGTGTGTGAAGTTGCGAATGGTCTACGAAAAAGACCTCCCCAATCACAGAAAAATCACGCCGCGAAGAAGTGAAGCCATGATACGAGAAACACGAAGTGAAGAGGATTCACTGTATATGCAGCTCAAACTTTTAGTCAGATGAGACGAAAACTTTCACCAATAGGCACTTCACATGCATGGCCAGGGCTTTTTGTTTATTTTTACATAATAGGTAGAAAGGGAATCATTCTGTAGTGATATCGTCTTCATTCTCACAAGATGATGATTTAAACCTTGCCTGAAATCTATTAAGAGATAAATTTGCATAAAGAGTAGGAACAGAGACAGATGAAGTCTGCAAGAAACATGAATCACAAAGGATTCCGTCTCCTTTTATTTAAACAGGAAAATAATAATTAAAAACATCTGATCCATTACACAAGCTTTGCTAATTAATTAACTGAAAGTTGTTTTTCAATACTTTCCTGTAATAGAAGAGACAGCAAATGAGGAGATACCACAAAACGTACAATTATATCGGTATGAATTTGCAGACTCATGTCTGGTACAAATTCTGACATATTTTATAGGCCTGACCTGTAACTGATATATAATAGACTGTACATGGAAGGACATGTACATGTCATAAAGACTGCACATCATAAAGTGTGTGAAAATTCTCAAATGCTGATAATTAGAAATAGAGGTTACTAGTGGTTGATTTTCTGATGTAAACACTGAAAGACACTGCTCTAACAGTGATATCTAGCCACAGATCTAGTTCATAAAACACAACAATCAGACAAGTTAAAAGAGATTTTCTCTGAAAGTGGTTTTTATTTTTCCATCACTGGATTTTTAGAAAAGAGTTTTAAGGGGGACAGTCATCCTCTGGGCATTCCAACATGGTTTGCGTGAGACAAAAATCTTCCTATTTTGTGGTCTGAATGCCTCAACATCCATAAGTTATTAGGCACAGATACATATACAGATAGGAATACTTCTGTCTAAACAAGAAAAACCATGAGGCATTTGATAAGAAAAAACAAAACAAAACAACCAACCAAAGAAAAATATAAAGAAGAATCGCATTCTGTGCAATGTGTACAAATCACTGCATATTTCATTGCATCTATATGATCTTTGTGAATTGTCCTTCAGGACTGTATTCTGTACTCTTTTCTTACAACTTAAAAAAAAATTGCTGATGACCTCTGTAATAAGTTGTACCATATGAAGGGAAAAACTAACTTTACCTGTTCGCGTGGACATAAGTTATTCAACAATGGATAAAACTTATGTTTTTAGTGCAGAAGTAAGAAATTGCAAATATTATACACAGATTCTTTACATATCCAAGGCAATGGGCACAATATATTAAAGTTAGATAGTTTGTCCTCATTGTTACCGGATTTGATAATCCTTACTTGTAACAAGACAATACTCCCAAGTAGAAAATTTTCTTCAGGGAGATTTGTTTTCCTCTAGGTTGTATATTGACCTGACACAAATGGAACAGCAACATTTTCTTTGTGATTTTAGGGCAGTGTGAACTTTATATTTCATAAAGCAAATGAAATTTGTCATGAGAATTTAGTTGCTTACAAATTTTACAAACCCTTAAATGTAATACAAAAAAAAATGAAGGCAGGGAACCATCTTCTATGTCCCACTGTTAAGTGTAGAAATATCTTATTCTGTCAATGTGATTTCATAGCAGGATGAAAAATGTCAAAAGTGGGGATGACAAATCAGTCTAGTGAGGAAAAATGACTCTCAGACAAGAGATGTCATTTGTCATGATTGCCATTTGACTGCACTTTCTCCTGTCTTCTCTTTCAAATGAATGTTACTTTGCCATTAATTTAAAATTATCTTAAAACAAAGATGGGTTGAACATGAAAAGCAAAGGTACTCATCTTTTAAAGTTTTGCAATATGCAGAAACCCATTTAAATATAAACTTCCTGAAAACTGACATACACATTGTAAAAAAGGTTATCATCATGAATTGTTAACTTAGAAAATATTATAGTTCTTTAGTTCAAAAGTCCTTTTTTCCTAAATATAGGCAACAGGAGTGCTTTTGTTCAAAACTGACACAGCTGAGCACTGCACTCTGAGCCACTGCATAATACGGGTGGTAATTAAGCCACAGCTTCAAGGTTGCATGGGCACAAGACAATTCAGCCTAATGAAGTATCGATTGGCTGCAGTCGAGGTAAAACAAGTTGACATTCATTTAGAGGTAGCAATGCGAATATACCACAAAGCCACCAAAGCAGCCAGGGAAAAAACAATGGAAATGAATTTTAATCTTGCAAACACAATTAAGAATCTTATTTACAGCATGTTGCTATCACTTAAACTAAAGCTAATTGCGTACTTACTGCTCTGACATCAAATTCTTAAATCAGCAGAAATGATATGCGTAGGCTGTTGGCAAAAAACACATGAAGTGCACTGTTTCAATTAGAACCTGTTCTAACACTTCAAAAACCCAAATGCAAAAAAAATACTGAGTCGAATTTCCACTTTATTCACACGATTGAGTTTATTTCAAATGCTGTGATAAACTAGACTGTTACACATTCATAAATTATGTAATTTCTGAAGGCAATAATTTTACCTCTTAATGGAATAGTTGGAAGCAGATTTTCATACGTTGTCACATTATATAAATATTCAATACATGTTTAGCTTAATTTTCTTCTTTTGTCTTCTTCTATCTTATGTTATTTACAGAATCATAGCCTTGACCATATTTGTATCATGTGCATACATACATATATATAAATTTACAATATGCATAAATGCATATATCAATGTATAAATGTACATCCTTAAACTTACTATTGCAATAATTTTGTTCCTAACCACAAAAGTTAATTTTCTCAGAAGTTAATTGTTCTCAAAAGCCACAGGATGAGTGCAAAATTTTCAGCATTAGTTCCAACACTATTTCCAGTGAAAAAAGAGATTACTTTTTTCCTTCTATTACAGGATAGTCAGGAGATTTAGAATAGAGTAATAGTAATTATAATGTAATAATGATAATAATAATAAATATGGAAGAGTTGAAGTTTTGCCTGTATTATTAAATTGAACTGAAAGTCCTGAAATTTTACTTATCTACTTGGGAATGTAATTAATAAGTTAACAAATCAAATAAAATATATCTAAGATAACAATATTACTTTCAAAAAAAAAAAAGATTGAATACTTTCCAACTTGTATTACTGGCTACCAAAGAATGATATGCAGATGATTTTGATTTTTCATGAGAATTTCTTTAAATATTCTTTTAAATTTGATTGTTGAATTTAATTTTAAATGATTCATTAACATCTTTTCTCCTGAATTTGTAGCCAGAAAAAATAATTGACCACATTATTCTTTAAGTACACTACTACCTGACACTAAATTCTTACATCTTCTAAACAAATATTCAAAATTTGTAACAAATATATTACATAACATCATTCTAACAAAATCCTCCTTATAAAGCTGAAATGTGAATGTATTATTACTTTTCATTTTCCTCAAATGCAAACAATTTATTTCTTCCACTGATCATATTTTCTCATGAAAAATACCCCCAAACGACTGAGAAAGTGCTAATGTGTCTAATTGCATTTTAGACCCCTCCGGCAGACAGACATTTCTTTAAAAAGTAACTCATTAAAGCACTTTGATTGCCAGATGTTGAGATTCACATCAAATGCCCTACTTGTGTACAGAATTAAAGCAATATGAGCACTGAAATAAGTCTTAAACTATTTTATTAATTAAAAAATTACCTATAAAATCAGAAATCTGAGATCTGCAAATCTGAGTATGTTTACTACATATGAATTTTGACAAGCAAAATATTTTCCTCATCACGCTTCTAAACTGATTCTCAGTCTCTAGTAAGAGATTTCTGGAATTTAAAATAAAATCCAGAAAATTAAAGTCTATTAAAAATAATTTCCTTTATTCTAACAAGGTTAAAAAATTACATCTGTATTATTTCCTGGAAATCATATAAAAGAAACTTAATATATAACATTTTAGGTACTCTACAAGATTCTTCCAAACTAAAAATGTGACAATTTTAATTTCTATTGGTGAAAATCTGTGTGGTCTGTTGAAACAAGGTCAGCATACACTGTATAATGTGAGAAGAAGTAATACTCCAGAGCTGATATACGTACTTCTTGCCCGTAAAATTTACGCCTTCTGCTTGATTCGAGTCTAACCACATGCCCTATTATCTATGAGGACTGGTCTAGATGGAAGCAGCAGATAGGATTTTTAGCCAATAGTACTTTTGTTAAAAGTAAATATTTAGCTTGGCAAGGACTCTTCTGTACCCACATCTCAATTGTGAAGTAATAATGAGAAGAATTCAACCCAGTATCAGTGTAATGGGCATTCCTGAGGCAGAAATGTTCAGTCCAAACAGATTTCAATCCCTTTTCCCAAATCTCTGTCCATTGGAGATAAGCATTTTGGAATTAATGGCCATTTACAAATGCTTTCCTTTTGGCAGACTACAGGTCAGACCACTAGTGAAGAAGCTGTGCCCCAGTAAAGGGATTAAGAAAAAGAACACATCACTTTTGAGAGAACTCATCAGCCTAGTTGCTGTAAGTGGTCTGGATAGATAGTACACTTTACCTGAAGAAATGAGGCATATTCAGGTAATATCTTAAGGTCTAAAACTGCTCTGAAAAATTTCCCCTTCAGAAGACAAGTTCTCTCTCTGTATTGAAAATCCAAATTCTTTACTGCTCTTTAGGAATATGGTATAAATTCTGTATGTAATTGCATTAGAATTACACCGCAATTTTTTTAAGCTTTCAAGGTTCAAGTCAACGCTAGCAAGAAAGTTTGGTCAACAGTTCATATTTAAAGTTCATCTTCAAAGATATTAAAATCCAACTAATTACAAAAAGTGGTATCATCACTGCACTTTAGTAGTTTAAAAAGCCAAACAAAAAAAGCCCTGATGATACGTTCAAAGTTAAAATAAAATTCAATTCCAATAGATCAGCTGCTTATTTCCATATTTTATATCACAGCTGTTTGACATCTAAATTTTAATATTTTATTTATCATTTAAGTAATTTTTTTCAAATATAAATAAAATTTGTTAATGTTGAAGACAGTTTAACCTTCCCTCATGCAAAATCCAATTTCTCATAATATACTTGCACTGGTGCTATCCTGTGTTACACTGTTCCTTATTCACAAAGTAAGTCCAAATGAAAAGTTCATCAGCTGATGTTTTAGTTAGTTTTCTGAACTTCATCAAAACAATTAGAAAAGTTTCCCAGAAAATTCATATTTGCTCTTCAAATAAGTGTCTACTCACACAATCTTTATGCTTTCTTCAATTTTCTCCTTCGAACACCATTATATTTCAATTTAGCATAGAAACACTCAATATTACATATTAAGAAAAAAGAAGTTACTTAGGAAAAGACTTTTTTTTATTTAGCTCTGTACACATACAGAATCTCTGTGCAATTAAGTTTACCTTGCTTAAAAATGGAATATAAACACTTTAAAAGTGTCAATTGTAATTTCAATTATTATTTTTGTTATTTTCTGTAACAATATTATACAATGGTAAAACTACATCCTAAAATATTTCAATACATTTAGTATGTTTTTAAAATAGACGTTTATACATTTCGTCAGGAACTGTAATTATAAGACAAGGAGTAATGGGTACAAATTGAAAGGGCGGAAATTGAGGTTAGATATTAGGAAGGAATTTTTTTATAGTGAGAGTGGTGAGATACTGGAACCAGTTCTCCATGGAGGTTGTGGATGCCCCAATCCTGGCAGCGTTCAAAGGTTGGATGAGACCCTGAGCAACCTGGTCTATTGGGATATGTCCCTGCCCACGGCAGGGTGGGTAGAGACTAGATGATCTTTAAGGTCCATTCTCACTCCTTAACATTCTATGATTCCATAGAATGCAAGTATGCTATTCTATTTAATTTTTGAAAGTTTCTAAGCCTGTCATATTTTAAGTGTTTTAAATGTATTATGTTTTAAGTGTCTTACAGAAGTAAAGTGCACAGACAGTTTAGGACTAGAGCTACAACTAAACTTTCAAGCTGCAGAGCTCTAAACATTTGCTACATGTATACAACTACAGCTTTAAATAATTCTACACTTAAAATATGTTATCTATTCATTCCTAAGAGAAAAGAAGAGAGATCAAGCATTTTATCTCCAGGGGAAAAAGACAAGTGAAATAAAGAAAATAAGAAAGGTTGTGAAAAACTTTATTCCAGTTCCATCAGCTAAACTCTAGAAAAAAGGTCTAGTTTTGTCATTAAAAGAAAGAAACTCAAAACTGCAAGGTCTCAATCTGTCTAGTATCACGGTTATATTCTTGGGATCGTGCCTTTCATTTATTTTAAAATATTTGTTGTTTCCTGTATTGCAAAAATCAGAAGAATATCTCCAAGAAAATGCTTTAAGTAAAGGTTACAAGTGATATATTGTCTCAAAGATCTAATAATAAGAAAAAATGTCTTTTACTTGGAGGTCATCAATTCAGATTCCACCAAAAAAATCAGCAATGCTTTGACTTTTAAAAAAATGTCATTCCAGTTCATATTAGAGGAATGACTAATTTAGGAGCATGAACGTCACGGTTTAAATTGGATTGTTGTCATGCTTAAAAGCTCTAGAACTAGTATTAGAGAATCAAACAGACCTACACCAGAGTTTTAATTCCAAGGGATGCCCTTTTTTACACCAAAGCTGATAAACATGCTGTAAGAGATACATATGTGTTTAAACCAAAAAAATCATTGCCTTCTAGATAGAAAACTTATTTTATAAACATATTGCATTTGCCTCCTAGTCCCATGCTACTCAAGAACTAAGGCAGAAGTACATGCTTTAGAAGACAATGGATCTGGAAAGAACTTTCCAGCCGCAAATTTCAAGTCTTGGCTATGAGACTAAGTATGCTATATTTTCACTTACATCAGTTGAAAAAGCTGTATCTGAAAAGTGATTAGTTTTGTCATCTCCTCACTTAAAGGATTGCTCTAGATCTTCATTCCTCAGATGGATAGATAGTATGTTCTAATTTTTAAAAAAAATTTAATTGTGGCAATATATATACATATATATTTATAACCATTTGCTCAATCTGCACAAAACTGTTCTTTAAATTTTTCATTCTACGGCCTCAGCTTCATTCATACAAAGTTAGCATTCCCACAATCTCATCATAATGTCAAGTGAAGACTATGGAGATTACATTATGATCTCAAAATGCAATTGCAAGAAATTTTTATTACTATCTATGGTCACCACATTTACAATATCAAATCATGATGAAAAGTGTTTCAATGTTTCTCTGGAGATGAAATTATAATGTCAAGCTGATGACACAATGAGGTCAGTACAAATCTTCATAGACCCAATGGCAATGTTCATGCAATGGGAAATGTATGGAGTCTGTCATATAAAGACTATAAAAAACCAAAATGGACAAAAACTACTGAACACTTCAGCAAGCTTTAAGAACTATGAAGTTGGAAAAGACTATGAAAAACATGTATCAGAATCAAAAGAGTTGAAAACACTTACAGCAAATACTAAACTAATGTTTAAATATTATTTTACTTAACAACCACCTTTTTCTGCATAGAGATTTTCTCTCCTGGAAATCGTTCCAATGACCATAGTCTGAGTTAGTCCTGATGCAGCCCCCTAACCCCAAACCTTGATCTTTCTCTTGCTTCCACTTCTTTTTTAATCTCATTTTCACTCTACTTCTGTGCCAAAAGACAAAAATCTGCGTTCCCTCACAGGAGACCACATGAAGCAACTTGGTCTTCTCTCTACATTCAGTTTCTCTTACAGTCTTGTTAGACTCCTCACAGTGGATACAAGAGAGCTTATAGCAAAAAATATCCAAGTTTTTTTCACTTTTCCCTCCCATCTTTCCTCATAAATATACTCCCTTAATTATCTGTACCAAAGATTAAACCAAACTTCCTGAAGTTAGTCTCTCAGAAATTGCCCTGCTCTTTCTCCTTCACAAGTTTTCTTCAATTTTTTTATGGTGTTCTTATTTTCATACTGGATCCTCTTTGATTTTATTTTCTTATTTGCCTTTAATTACTGTTTAGATTTGCATTCTTGTCTTTATTACTCTGTTTGGTTTCTTGTTTATTGATTTACTGTCTCCAAATTATGTACATTTTTTACAGCTAAAGTTTTAAAAAATCTGTTGTTCTTCTGTACTGTTGTTTATTTTGTCTATTCTCCAAAATCTCAATTTTATGTTAAGTTCTTACCATTTAACTAATGAAATAGCAGTTCACTTTCAGTTTTAGCAGTTCTGTTGTACCTCTCTGTACTGTGTTCGTCATCGCTGAACCATTCTTTTCTGGATTTTCTGTCCATGATTCCTGGATATTTTAGATGTTCTTAACTTTTCCTTGCATAGCTCTCAGGGAGTGTGCCCCTTTTCAGCCTCTAAAATAGCAACAATTTCTCATTTGCTATTTTGGAAATCTTAACATAGTACAGTAATATTGCAGGGTATCAGTTCCAGAAAGATTCTGCGACAAGCAAAATGTGTGAAGTAGTAGTAAATACAGTGAATACAGTAAATAAGGTAAAGTTGGTAAAGCTGGGGGGGAAAAAGGTGATGTATCGAAGCCACAAATTGTGAACCGCGAAGTAGCAAGAGATTACTATATTTCCTTCAGTTTTTCCCCAAAGCTTTTTGATCCCTTTCCTGTTGACATTAAGAGCAACAACTGCAAAATGCTCCACTTACATGAGGTTTGAGGCCTGCTTTTCACTGAAGTGACTACTGATGTCAAGTTTTGTCACTTTTTGCAGTCTTTTCTGTCTGTACTAAAAAAAAAAGTGTTACCTGTTCCACAGTAATTTTCTGAGTTAGTCTCCTATTTTATGTTATATGATCTGTTCTAAATTTCCAAGTTCTGTACTCATTCTTAGCACAAATATTTATCTGAAATTGTTTTATTAAGTCCTTCATCTGTCTTTTTACTTCTTGGATGTTACAAACATTTATCCCTCCTGGTTTTTTGAGTAATATTTTTTATAGTAATATTTAAAAGGAAATGTGAAAACTTGCCTGGCAGCAGACAGTGTTGTACTTCTGAAATATGGTAACTTCCACTCGATAAACTTCCATTTGTAAGCTTGGATTTATATCCTTTTTTTATATTTATACAGATTGATGTTAAGCAAATAATAACTGCAATATTAAGTAACTGTTCACAGTATAGAAAAAAATGAAGTTTTCAATTCAAAACTCTTGCACATCTTTATTTTACACAATTTCTGTCTCTAAATTCTTGGCAGGATTTTATTTGATCTTTTATTTGAGTCAACACAGTACTATTTTTGTTCCACAACAGTCGGATCTCCTATATCACGCATCCGCGGTCTTAATTGGGATCCGCGTAGCCCGACTTCTGTGTTGAATGGCGGCCGCGCCACCACCACCGCCTGTGCCGCCCCCGCGGCAGCCGCCCCCGCCGCCCCTGTTGCCATCACCTGTGCTGCCCCCACCGCTGCCCCTCCTGCCACCTGAGCCACCGCTGCTGCCGCAGCCACGGCCACCACTACGGTCTCAGCAGCGGTTTGCACATGGGCAGTTACAAAACGGGTCTCCTACATCGCTAAAAAATCATGCCGCTAAGATCTGAAGCCCCAATATGGGGAGGGCAAAGTGCAAGAGGGCCGACTGTAATAGAATATCGTCTATATTATGTAGAGGTAAAAACAAGTGCACTATCATTATTAATATTGTGTTTTTTAAAGTGTATTTGCCTAGAACAATTCATGATATTTAAAAAAATAAAGGGCTATAAAATCCACTTGATGAGGTTTGAGGCAAATTGGGG
>WEKX01016116.1:0-16198 GCA_013390025.1 Pitta sordida
CCTGTGGGTCCCTTCTGTCTCAGAGTGACCCGTGAGTCTGTGAGGGAACTAGATTTATGTTCGCCACTCTGGGGTGTGAGTTCAGTCTCTGTACGGGTGTTCGCTGGTGAGTTGGACTAGATGATCCTTGTGGGTCCCTTCCAACTCATGGTATTCTGTGATTCTGTGATTCTGTGGTTCTGTGACGAGCTTTATTTCTCCCACACTAAGGACCGGTGGGTGTACATCTTGTATGTAAAGGGAAAGAAACTCTGACACCAACACCATCCCTTGGGTGTCTCAGGGTTGCAAAGTTAAGGTTTTCCAGGCTCCATGAGTGCCAACCAGCATCGAGGGACACCCCTTTCTCCACCACGGCCCCAGAACTTCCCCACCACGGAGGCAGTGCAAGCATGTGCGGTGGCAGCAGCCGGCAGCAGCTGCAGAAGAGGCCGCATGGCTGAAGACAAGTCCAGGGATCCTCTGGGGGGATCTCCCCAGGCAGAGAGGGCTCAGAAATGCTTCCCTTTCCTCTCCTGTGCTGGGAGAGCCCGTGGGGAGGAGCGGAAAATGCTCCCCAGCACACTGGAGTGGCAGGAGGAGGAGTGATGGCTGTGGCCTGTATGCATATTAATGGCCCATGCGTGTTTGCGAATTGGACGTTTCGCGACACCCTCGGGAGACCCGTTCCTCACAAATTGCAAGGCATACCTGTGTTCCAGATTTTTATTCATGAAAATGTTTTTCTTTTCCAAAATGAAACCGGCTCATGCTCGATTTGCTAGTAGTTTTCAAACCTTACTGCCTGTTTTCTTAAATTAATACTCAAAACATGAGAAAGAAACTATAATCAGAAAAGTCTGTCTCCACAGCTCCCATTGCAATTAATTTTCCACATACATATTTATAAATAATAACTGATGAAGGGTTTTCTGCCAGACTGGGGTCCTCCACAGGAGTGAATTCTAGTTTCAGAACAGTTAGTTTCCTTTCCTCAACCAAGAGTATTTAGTGATTTATGTTAAGAGAAGCATCTGCACAGAGATATTAATTTTTAAGACAATCACCTGGCATGTACAAAGAGCAGATGAATTTGTAAAACTCCACATTTTCAATAAATATCAGACTTAATCTTTAATCTATATGATCCCTTTCAGGCTGATTACCTACAATCTCCTACAGTTCAATACTTTGTTAAGAGGCCACAACATGGCTGGATGTAGCCAAAGCTGTGCTGAAAGCATGGGAAAATAACTTAGCTGTCTTATAAATATACAACATGTCATTAAAGACTGAAATATATGGTAAGTGTTTGATGAGGAGGTAGTATCACAGTATCACAGTACCACAGTATAGCAAAGGCTGGAAAGGACCTTGAAGATCATCTAGTCCAACCAATAATCCAACTAACCTATCCTCTACATCTAGATCATCTAGATCATAGTAGTTTAGTTCTCATTAGAAAAGCAAATTAATCTAGAATTGGGAAATAACTCAATAAGAAAGATTTGTAAAATTTCATTAGATTGGGCCACCCAAGGCCAAATCTTTTCTTTACATACCCATGTGACATGTATGGTCGCCATTCTTCAACTTCTAGGATGCAAATTAGCCAAAAATTCCCATTTAAATTAAAAAAAAATAAAATAATTTTATCCCAAATCCCATGTTGAAGAGTCAATTATCTTTAAAAATTAAATTCTAATACTTTCTTTTTGTCTTTGAGATTGCTCCACGTCTACAACATAATACAGACTCCAATAGTATGAGGTTTAAAAAGACTAAGTGCNTTGTAAATCCCTGTCCCATCCTCCCATTATCTAGACCATGTCACTGAGCTCCTCATCTGTTCTTTTCTTAAACACCTCCTGGGATGGCGACTCCACCACCGCCCTGGGCAGACCATTCCAATGAGAGATCACTCTCTCGGTGAAAAACCTCTTCTTAACATTTAGTCTAAACCTCTGCTCATTGGAATGTTCTGCCCAGGGAGGTGGTGCAGTCGCCATCCCTAGAGGTGTTTAAGAGTAAACTCGATGAAGGGCTCAGTGGCATGGTCTAGTTGGTGGCGAGCTGGACTGGGTGATCCTGTTGGTCCCTTCCAACTCAGAATAACCTCTGAACCTGTGAAATCATAAACCTTTCAGGAATGTTATACACCCCAGATGGAAAGGTGGGATTAACCAGCCAGAGGACTCCTCTTTACACCCTTTTTTGAGGCATTTGTCATTGTCTGACAGTCTAATAGAGTTTAGCTCTGCAAAACCTTGATGATGCAACTGTAGACATATAATCCATCTTCTGTTATATGATGAGACACATCTGTGAGAGGAAGGACCATGAAAATATTAATCAGTCATTAAGTCAACAAAATTATATTTGCAGAAAAATGAAACCCTACCCCAAATTAATAGGACAATTCAGAGATCTTTTCTGTAGAGATACATAATACTAAATACATCAGTGAAATATTGTCTTAGGCATGAAGTTGATACCTTGAATGATCAAGGCGGCTGAGATGCATAAATGTATAAATGACTAGAATGAGTGGAGAATAAATGTCAGTATTAACAGCAGATATTGCAAGAGCAAAGGGACACCTGTGAAAGAATATTTTTCTTTATAGATATATCAAAATAATAAAAGCTAAAAAATCAAGTATTAAGTATTAATCTTAAAGAATAGTGTTGGCATATGTTCAAATTTACCATGAATATATTTAAGCTGGAAATTTAAAAAGTGTTTTTATAAAGACAAAAAAGCCTCATTAGACTAATGAATTAGCTGCAATCAGAAGTCTCTGTGTGTCCTTCACTAGTTTTCAGTGATGTTTTTATCAAATGTCCCATCTATAAAAAGACTTTTTATATTTATTGCAGAGACTGGGATTTGAAAAAGAAAAAAGGAAATATCATGATTTTGCCCCTTTAATGGACCGTGGAATGTTGCATCTTAGAGTATGCATACATTGTAAACCTATTGTAATAATTTTAGAAAGTCTAGTCTGTAATTGCTTAATCCAGTAATGATCATACTAGATCAACACAGGACAAGGGGTTGGGCTGACAAGACAGTTATAAAAGAGAGACTGGCCAAAGGTTCCATATGGATTTGGATGACGAGTAACAGCAGCTTTGGGGTTTTATCAGGTCAGAACCTTTAAGAGCATAAAACTTACTTATACTTTCAGTCTTGTTCTACATGCAGCTTGTAGATCACTTTCAGTTCCTGCACATCAGCAGTTTTCATACAATATTTTCATAAATGGAAATACTGTGAATAAAGCAGAGATATTTTTCAAGCCGTTTTTAGTATTTTTCTCTGGGTCCTTTATGTAGTTTAATGACTAGAGACACAATTCACCTGATATTTTAGGAGAAACTTAATACATACAGTATTTTATGCTTTTATTTTTCTGTTTTTACATCTAAATGTGGTCAGACATGACCAGTTTTCTAGTGCCATTGGAAATATGCCATAGAACATCCATAAAGATGCTTTTTCCCCTGAAGACATTTTGATAGATTTACACGCATGATGCAATATCATGCAGGGATATCCAAGTGTGTTGTGAAAGACCCAGTTTGCTTACTTGCTTATCTGAGCAGTGTTCAATCCATACTAATAAATCTTTTTTCTCAGACCACTGTACTTTGTGCTTGCATGTCAATACATCTGCCATCGAAGTACAAATTTTCACATGTTATATTCACTTGCATTTTGACCAAAAAATTCAGATGGAGACATGGTAGAACCAAGGTCTACAATTTAGGAAAATTCTGTTCTACAAGGGTCTCAGGTAGAAGTTTTTTACTATTTGTGGAAATTTTGAGTTATGCAAAAAATGCACTTGTAAAAATGCACAGATGATCTAGATGATGAGGCTGTGAAATATTTCTAGGAATTCTGTTCTGGTGTCTTTTCAGAGATCCCTTGACTTCAAGTGAAAAAAACATTCTACAAATTAGATCTTCTCTTTCAGACAAACTGTGGAGTCCCTTGGTTTTTGCATCTGATCTTCCTAGTGCAGAAGATAGGCTAGTATTATTTGGGATTCTGGGTAGAGGTTACATATTGTAAATTAATCCTGTTGCATATTTTTCCTGAATCTGTTAAGTAATGTCTATATAATCTATGCTAGAGGAGTAAAGGTTATTCCTGTGACACACCCCTTCAGGTACTACCCTCCAAATTTCTCATTGCTGTACATCAGCATCTTGTAAGTGTCCAGATGTAATAGAAAGATGAGCTTAAATTATTATGAAATTTATCAACATTAGCAATGAGCAATGTCTAGAAATCTGAAACCTCTTCACAGTTCTACTCATAGCTTTTTACGGCTCTCTACCCCATCTTCCTTTCTTCATAAAGTTAAAATAACAATTTATTTCCATTGTAAAGTTGTAGTGAGATTTCACAATGGAAAGCCTTATCTGAATGATGGAAAAATGGCAAGAGTTACCTAAGCACATTTCTGTTGCAGTTGTATTTATAACAGGTAAAACTTCAATTGTTTTGCAATAAAAGTTATATTTGTCTTCTAAAAAGACATTGCATTTAAATTCAATACTCACGTTCTCTAACAAAAGAGTTTAATTAAATCTTACTTAAGGTTGTCCACGGGTTTGTGCCCTAACTATAGATTAAGGTCAGTGAAGTGTAACTTTTTAAAATCAGGAAATTTTGGATTGTAGGATGTGAAGTTGTTAATCTGCCACCTTTGAGCAACGTCTGTAAAAGTCCGTAATATACAGATTCACACAAAGACTTTGCCAACAAGGTTGTATTTCAGAGGAATGTAAATGTTATCTAACACTTTTTCTGCCTTTTCAAAGGTAAAGTGTAGCTAAACAAACTACTGTGAGTTGAAGGTACCCCCATGTGGGTTACGGTTAGGAAGTAACCCCAAATATGCAATGTTTTACAATCCCTTTATATATTCTTATAAATTAAGTTGAATTTTCTCTGCAGGATTTTCACTCTCACAGCAGCAAAAATCTATGACAAGAAAGGGCTTGAATTTCTTTGCACTGATATTGGATAAATACACACATAATCTCTTTACTTGAATAAACCCAGGAGAGGCTGAAACCCAAGTCTCCTTACAGTGCCAAGCTTCTTCAACTAATCCCTTGAGCATTCAATATTCTGCACTCAGAACCATGAATCTAGTTGAAATGTATGTGGATTTTTGCCAGTGAGGCAGAAAGAGTAGAGTTAATACTTCCCACATATTTTTACATTCCTCTTCTTGATATTTACAAGTTTAAGTTACATATGCATCAACTCCTTATTTCCTGGTTTTCATATATCTTAAAGTGACTGGATTAAATACTCTGGAAAGCAACATGAATATACTAATATTTTAAATCCTGGTAAAAGCTATTTTCCCCAGACATTTATTATGTACCACAAGCTTCAGATCCAAACAAACATGATTGTACTGTTGGCCAAGGTAAGTTGCCAAAAAACATTTTACACAAAGTGTGGAGAAACAGGGAGAGGTATTATGTGCCTGTTAGGAGCTGCTGTAAATACTTGAAGCCATGCAAAATATTTGTGAAATAGAGCAAAGTAAGAAGAATACACAGGCTTCTGTAAGAATAATAAGGTAAGGTCAGAAAATGCTTTCATGCTTTAAAGCCCTGGAATTGGGATCTGAAGTAGATGACAGACACAAAGGATTTCTCTGTAGTGCTTGCTGCTGGCAGTGATTATAGGTGTCCTGGGACTAAGCAGTAGGAAACAGATATTGTGAATACCAGAGGGAACAAGATCAAGAACAGAATTTGCAAGAATGTCACCAGTCTAACCCAAAAATAAAATACAGTTTTATGGATTTCTTTAGAACTTGTGTATGTCTGTGGGATTGTTTTGTATAGGAAAACTCAACAGTGTCCTAAGAGAGAAGTCTGGGACTTGGGAGAGAAAAATATTGCCAAATCACCAGTCATCCAGAAAAATATGAAAAGAGTCTATGATAACTCATCAAGGATCCAATAGGGTTTGGGGAAGCAAAAATAGAATAAATGTTAGAGAAAATGTGTCATTTCTCTCTGGTGTGGCTGTACTCATGCAATGATATTGTACAAGAGATGATTACTGATGAGGTGATAAAAAGCAGTAGGGAGCCATGAATAAAGATATCCAAGGAAAGTCATAAGCACATGATTCATCAAGAAAGGAGTATCCTTAGAAACATTTCACTTTTCCAACTACTACGCAAGGCTTCCTTAAGGAAAAAGTTTCTAACTGTGGAATCAAATCAGTTCCTAGTTTGCTTTTGCTAACAAAATTAATACTCTAATTTTCACTTTGGAAGTAGAGTCCATAGTGAAAAAAACCCTACAAATCTTCTTGGAAAAAAATCCATCAATGACTTTGGTAAAGTTTTCAAACTTCATAGCATTATGAAAATGAAATGCAGGATTGCCACACATTTTACATCATAACATACAAGGTAGGTGTTTTTATGCTGCAGGATAATTACAAATAAATGTTCTGTTTCTGCCTTCAGGAACAGCTACTGAAATTACACAACTATAACAGAATAACTCTAGCTGATAAAACTTTTCACTGTAAGGAGAATTTTAAAAAAAGGGAAAATTAAAGTAGGAAAAAAAAGTACAGATGTCTTTTAGACAATAATCATATTGTGAGCAAAATCTTCAGAATTATAGATTTTACCCCATAACCCTCTAAATAACATTTTATCTTAACATAATTTTGTAAGTGCATGGTGGATAATAGTGTGAATCTGAAAAAGCAATAAAAATACACCAGTATCAGATTTTTTAATAGTCCCTTTACTACTGTCACACAGAGACTGCATGTGAATACAGCACTTCTGCATCTGTTCTTAGAGAGCTGACTGTACAGATAAATTGGTGTTACTGGCATTAAAATGTGTGATTGGCATAGCGGTACTGCACAGAAAAACTATGAACTCCCAATGACTGGGGATATTGAGGACTTATGGATAATGACATTGTTTCAGACCTGGATAATACTGCATGTATACCACATTATACAGTCCACTGTCCCGGATGAGTTAATGAAGTTTGGATCCTCAAATTACGTTTTTGGAAAAGCTTTCTTAACATAATCTGTGTGTTTATTCTTTCTAATGTAAAATATCCTTCCTCTATTATAATTCATTATCTATTAGGGTATTATCAATATCAATATTTAAATAACACCTTCCTTACTCACAAGAAAAGGATGTCAGATAAATCCTGAGATATTTTTGCATTAAAGGATGGCTACTCATCAAATGTACTTTACCCAAAAGGTTAAAAATGTTTTATTTTTTTCATGTTTGTAACATCTTCTACAATTTAAACATCTTTTCTCATTCAAATTCTGAGTGAAGCAAAGGTACACTCAGAAGTGCATGCACAACTTGAAATGGTAAATTCCTGAGTTCACAGTGTCTGTTTGCTAATATAGATGGATACTTTGTGCTGATATTAAACTTGAAATTTTGTTTGTTACAGTATCACAATATCACAGTATTAGCAAGGTTGGAAGAGACCTCAGAGATCATCAAGTCCAACCTGTAACCCAACACCAAACCATTGTCTAAACCATGGCACTAAATGCCTCATCCAGCCTACTCTTAAACACCTCCAGGGATGGTGACTCCACCACCTCCCTGGGCAGACCATTCCAATGAGAGATCACTCTCTCTGTGAAAAACCTCTTCCTAACATTCAATCGAAACCTCCCCTGGCATAGTTTGAGGCCATGTCCTCTAGTTCTGGTGTCGTCAGCCTGAGAGAAGAGATCCTCACCTACCTGGCAGCAATCTCCCTTCAGGTAGTTGTAAACAGCAATCAGGTCACCTCTGAGTCTCCTCCTCTCCAGGATGAACAACCCCAGTTCCCGTAGCTGCTCCCCATAGGGATTGTCCTCCAATCCTTTCACCATCCTTGTTGCTCTTCTCTGGACCCTCTGAAGCAACTCAATATCCTTCTTAAACTGAGGAGCCCAGAACTGGACACAGTACTCAAGATGTGGTCTGACCAGTGCCGAGTGCAGGGGAAGGATAACTTCCCTAGTCCGACTGACCACACTGTTCGTAATACAGGCCAGGATGCCATTGGCCTTCTTAGCAACCTGGGCACATTGCTGGCTCATATTAAGTTTCCTGTCAATCATATCTCCTAAATCCCTCTCCATTTCACCACTCTCCAGCCACTCATTCACCAGTCGGTAGCGATGCATGGGGTTATGTCCAAAGTGAAGAACCCGGCACTTAGTCCTGTTAAATCTCATACTGTTGGAGTCTGCCCATTTCTCTAGCCTATCAAGGTCCCTCTGAGGGGCCCTTCTGCCCTCTGGCAGCTCGACATTTGCCCCCAGTTTGGTATCGTCTGCAAACTTGTTGATGATGGACTCAATTCCTTGGTCCATATCATCAATAAAGATGTTGAACAGTGCCGGTCCTAACAGTGATCCCTGCAGGACTCCACTAGTGACTGGCTGCCAGCTGGATGTGGCACCATTCACCAGCACTCTCTGGGCTCTGGTTGGTCCATCCAACCAGTTCCTTACTTTTTTTTAATCTGAGAGCATTAATGGTATTTTTCAGTGTTGATAACAAAGAAAAATATGTTCCATTTATTTTCAGATAACATGGAAATATTCAAAGTTTCCTATAGGAATAAATAGTCTGAGTTTGTGTTCCTTATATTATCTTTGATTATCGTTCCACTTAGAAATTTAAGCCAGTGCTTAAGTTTCATTAAAGTATATAGCAGATTTGACTTAGTATAAAATCATTAGTAAATAATTTTCCTAGCCATTAGCAAGTATGAACTGAAGAAACTAGTTTTTGACTTCATACATTTTATAAAACATTTCTGTCTTAGGTTCTAAATAATACAAACAGTTCCTTAAAAATATGCAATTTTTTCATTAAGGTTTTTCTTTGCATTTCATGTATATTATAACAGCACCTAAGGATTAAGAACAAAATAATAAAAGTAGTGACTATTCTTAAACTCTGAAATAGTGAGGCATCTAGGTTGGTATTACGCTGTCGGTCGCTGTACGGGTATTAGATGGTGAGTTGGACTAGATGATCCTTGTGGGTCCCTTCCAACTCATAATTTTCTGTGATTCTGTGATTCTGTGAAATAGCACATTTTTTTTACCTTTTTTGTTATTTAAGAAAACTTAGTAGAACTAAACATTTCTTGATTGGAATTTAAAAAATTTTTAACAATAACAAGTATTATTGATAATTCATGTCAAAGAAGGAAATAATCCTAAAGGTCCAAAAGCATGGAAGAAGAAACAGAAAGTAGAACCCAGGCATCTGCTGATCATAGATTACTTTTCATGATTGCTCACAGACTAGCAGTCTTCAGAACTGAATGTATCATCACTTACAATAGGTTGATAACAGCTGCTAAAATAAAACGGATCATGGTTGTACAGGGATTTGTAAATAATCAAGAGTACTATAAAGAGAGTTAGTCTCAGCAAACTGAGATTCATTGTTGACACCTCCAGGGAAAGAGTGAATGCTGAGAGAATGTACAAGATGCTCCTTTCAACTACCTTTTCCTTATGTACCTCAGGAGTTATTTCTAGATGTTATCAAAGATTATATAGTCTGTTTGCTCTGGTTGTGCATCATGTGCAATCAGAATCAAATAATCACAATAAAATTCAACCACCAGTGCATTAAAGAGATGAATAGAAAGCCCAGCCTAAGTGGTGAATCTTGCTTATCTGTTTTAAACAATGAAGACTTTCTACTGAAAATCCCTTCCAGGGTATGAAGGACTTGCAAAGTCAAAGACCTATGTTTTAGCACTTATCTACACTACTGCAAACTCTAAATCAAGATATGCTACAGAATTAAGAAGCTGAACTTTCATATACAGACTGTAGTTCAGTCAACCTCTCCATATTGATGAACTCAGCCTTTTCAGGCAACAGATCCATAAAAGGCAAAAATGTTTTAGAAATATCCCATGAGTAATCATTCATTTACAAATGATTAACTACAGTGACCCCCTGAATTTACCACGTCTTTGGGTCCAGCTCCCCTCCGCGAAGCCTGCGATTTGCGAAAATAGTGAACTCATGGATATACAATTAAGCCCTGACCATTGCCTCATTCCCCCTCAGCTCTGGAGAACTGTGCAGCCTTCCCTGGACTGCCCCATGCCCTAAGCCGGCTCAGGAGACCAAAGAGAATTGCTTCTGCATGTCCATGCCAGGGCTTATGGGGATGTGTGTGCGTTTAAAGTCATCTAAACTGTGTATAAATATGGCGTGCAGGCTTTGTTTGTCATGGCAGCAGGGGGCCCCAGCGCCCAGACTCCCTGCTGCCCCTCTGTGCCAGATGAAGGCAGTGCCCAGGCTCCCCGCTCCCCCTCTGCGGCCGCCCTGGGAATGTCCCCTCATGCATGTCATGCACACCATAGATCGGGGTGGGAGGGGACCTGCTGCCTTTAGGCTTCTTCCGTCCTCAGAAGAAACATTTGTAGCTTATAGGTGTGGGTTCTGAAAAACTCATTTCTGCCAACAAAAAGAAACCCAGACAGGACCTGCCTTGTAGGTGCTGTTGGATCATGCCAGATTGTAAAATAATGTTTCCATTGTGAATAGGATTTTTAACTGTCTCTTGCTATCAAGAATAATCTTCAGAGGATGTGCCTTGCTTTGATTGCTGTCAGAGGTTCAGATAAAAAAAATAAAGTACTAGAGTGCAGTTCATAGAGTAGCTTCAACTCACAGAGCTTTGAGGGACTTAAAAATGAGAGTGTAATGAAGGAAATCTCCATTCCCATGTGGAAACTAAGGCAGCATTAAGAGAAAAAATGTTTTGGTGATTTATGTGAAACCTGTGGGCTTCTGGGGTGTTCCAGCAGTGAGTGAACCAGAGGACAGCAGCTGACAGGGTTGACTCTGACTCTCCACTGTTCCCCTGGCTGACAGAGTTTGGTTTTTGCAAGTTCTGGGCCTTAATGTGTGAAATTCTCCAAAGACTTTTGGGAGATCAGGCTTGATAAAAATCATCTCAGCACTTCTGTAGTCATTTCCAAATCCATTAAGTGCTGAAAAAATGACTGGAGATTGCAAGGCTGGAACAACAGGAAGATGCAGGTAACAGCAGCAGGGAGATGTGAGGGCAATCAACAAGCCATGGCTGAGCTGTGCAGTTTTATGTGCAGAACACCAGCTAAGGAGACCAAAGGGAATGGCTTTTGCCCAATCCCATCCAGAGAGTCCTGGGAATCCTGCCTTTTGTTGCTGTACGGAGCTGGGACATTTCGAAGGTGTGTGTGTTTAAAGTAAACACAACTGGATAAACAAGGAGCATTGGCTGGGGTTATCATGGTAGTGGGGATCCTGGCACTGTGGCAGAGGAGGAGCAGGCAGCCTGTCCTGGGGCCAGTGCCAGCTCATCCTGGGGCTGGTGGCCATGGTGTCGGCACCCACAAACGGGTGTCCTGGGAGAGGGCAGCACCGGGACCGGACAAGATGGCACTGGGACTGGATGCCCCCTGCTCACTCGGACCAGCACTTGCAGGCCATGATGCTCCCATCTCCAGGTTCCCTTCCCTGCTCCCTCCCCTTGCCACCCTCAGTGGCTGCCAGTGTTCAGACAAATCAGAGGACAGGGGGACCCCGCGCCAGGAGCACCCGCAGCCCCACTCCTCCCCACCTCACCCTTCACAGCTCTGTCTGCTGTCCCTGCCCACTCTGTCCTCAAGTCCTTTCTCCCCTTCTTTCTCCTCCCCTCTACCTGCACCTCCTCCCTTCCCCTTGCCTGCCCCCCACGTCTCAGAGGAGACCCCCTGCCCTGTCCAGCCAACTACTCCACCCCCAGAGTGAGGTGATCTTACACCCTCCCCCCAGTATAGATTGTTTCTGACAAACATCTCCTGTATTAAAAACAAAGTACTACTGCCTTGAGGGAGCTTTAATTTGGGTGCATGCTCCCTCTCTGCTGCTGCGACCTCCCTGGGAACATGCCCCAAGCGGTCAGGGGCTGCAGGAGGTGGATGGCGATGGGCACAGGGTTATTTAAATATTTGTGAGCTCATTTGCATACTCATGAGCTGTCTATCTTTGCAGTGTTTTTTGCTGATGCCCAGACCCCACTTTTCACTGAAAAATGAACAGCAAAAATTGCATGTGCAGAATTGAACTGCTGAAAATCGGGAGTTTAGTGTATAATGAATATTAACTGGCCACATCCCTCTTCAAAGGAATAGGTAAGTTTTTAAAATTAATGTCTCTCAGCAGCCCTCTCCCACATACACTTTTACCCACTCTTTTCTTCTGGTCTGTGAATTTTTGCACTGTTTTGAATTCTTGCTTATGACTGCATGTATTTCTCCTTCAGGCAAACACCAGTGAAGGGAAGAAACATGGACCATACTGACTGTTCTCCCACATTGCTCTTTATGCCCTGAAAAAAACCAACAACCATGTGTTCCAGATTATATACTGAGTTGGAAAGGAACCACAAGGATCACTGAAATCTAACTCCTTGCCCTGCATAAGACAGCCCCAAGAATCATATGTGTGCCTGAGACTGTTGTCCAAATGCTTCTTGAACTCTGGCAGACTTAGTGCCTTGACCACTTCCCTGGAAATACTGTCCCAATGCTCAACTACTCTCTGAATGAAGAATCTTTCCCAAATGTCTAACCTAACTGCATCTCCTACCCTCATCTCATTCCTCAACACAACTTCAAGCACTGGTGACCAGAGAGAAGATTAGCAGTATTTAACACATTAGCAGTACATAATCCTCCTTGAGAGAGCTGTTCATGGCCACTATGTAAATTAATCTTCGGGGAGCTATTAAAGCAATATAAAATGCCAGAAGTGGAGATGTAAGACAAAATCTCAGAAACAGAAGTGGAAGTGGAGCAAAACCTAAGCCTTCATCACTAAAACGAAAAGAAATAGCCAAGCTGGTTTTATCCAAAATGACTGAATGATCTAGTACTAACAGATAAACATTTTAGAATCAATATCTCTATCTACTCAGGGCATTATACTAAAAGAAGCTTCTTTTCTCTGCAGTGTTCTTCAAAGTAATTTTAGTTGAATTTTAAATAAATCAAATAAGTCAAAGATATATATAACAAATATAGTCCTACCATGGTCAAAAGAAACCTCTCAATGATAATTTAGGCCAGTTGATGATATTTAGTATTCCAGAAGGTTCAAGATCATGTTGAATAGATTCTCTCTTCAGTAGTTAGATTTCACTGGGTGGGGATTATCACAAAGGATTTGTACAATTATGGTAAAAAATTATCCCCTAGCTACTAAAATACAATATGGGGGGGACTGTTCATTATTTTGTATGAATTGTGATAATTTTTTTTTTCTTTACAAAGAATTTTATTTTGTTTGGAGAACTGTGGCTCTGCTGTCTTATGTTTGTACTTTGTACCTGAAGTACAGTCCTAAATAATATAAACAGTTGAAGCTCTTCAGACTGTTAAGGTAGAACACAGAAGACAGGCTAAGGTAAGATGAACCAATATATGAACACAACTAGGCATTCAGGTAAGTTCTGAAATTGGTTCATGTAGATGATTTAAGACAAAAGAACAAATACATAGCTAAAGAAAACATATAATTAGAAAAAATGTGTGGTTGTGGGATGTGCCAATAAGATAGAGGTAATAGATTCCTTGACCTATAGTAAGAAAATTATGTACAATAATTTGTGGAAATATGTACTTGTTTTGAGGAGAGTTTTTACCTATCCTGTTGCTTTCGTAAGGGCCTTTCTTAGTAAACGAAAGTTCAGACCAGCAAAGAGATACCATCAAAACATGGAGATTGAAATTGTTACGCAATTACAACAGAATAAAACTGTCCCAACATTCAAGTGCAATGAATGCCAGGCGGAGCTGCCACCTGATGCTTGTAAGCAGGGCCTTGGAAGCACACTTGTACAAAGGCAGCAATCGCTTCATATTCCAGCACGTGATTCCAAAGTTGGATTGACTCAGTGTTGATGTGCAAAGCGGAAAAATAATTTCAAGTTTTTTTGTATTCAAGGAAGGAAACATGTTCCTTCTTTTTCTTGAAAGATCAAGATTTGGCAGAAAAAGGTCATGAGTTTTGAAAGACAACTACAAAAAAGAAGTTAGAAAAGGCCTCTGAATTTCAAAAACTTTTCTTTTTCAGTTTCAATTGTATGATGTACAAGCAGAGATGGAAGAGGAAAAGACTGTGTAGGAAAGGGAAACCTGTTTTAAGCTTGGGATAGAAATTAAGTAGAAAGATATATAAATCTGATACTGGAGCTAGGTGAGCCTCAGAAATGATGCTTCACAAGGTGTGACAGTCCCTTCTCAAGGATATGGTCTGTAACTGCAGAAACCACAACTCAAAATCAAACTCCAAAGATAGTGATGGCTAATAATATCTTCCCTAATAACAACTCTGAAGCAGATCTTTGTGACATGGAGGGCACTATGTTTAAGAAGAGCAGGTTTTATTCTGTGATTTCAGATTATTGGTTTCTATTTTGTACATGTGGTAGTATCTGATCCCTTCACTTATTTCAGTGTTCCAGTGAAATCAGACCACTAAACCACCAAGCCAAAAGTAATGTTATTGTATACTGTTGTAAATACTGTAAGAGATTGTTGAGTGGGGTTATGATGTATACATATGTGTATCCATATATATGAAGAGAGGATAAAGACGGGCAAAGACAGTTTGGCCCAATGTATAAATTCAGTTAACACCATAAAACTTGGTTTGTGTGTATGTTACCAAAATTCAAATAAGACGTAATGCAATTGGCAAAGAAAAAAGGGATCTTTAAGGAACTTTCTGGTATTCTGGAAATGTGGTAACTTAGCCAAAGCTACTTTATGAACAATAACAAACCTATTTTTCAAGCCTTTATCAAGAGAAGACGGGAAAGAGGAGGAGCTGTGTGCCTGTCTTCTAAAAAATAAATAGCTGGAGAGCAAACCAATCAGAGGAAGTGCTGAACAACAAAACAACAGAGCAAGTATGCAGTAATGTGCATTGTGTCTTTGTAAAGGGTTCTTGAAGGGCGAGTAATGTGTAACTTTGTATTGCAAGGCAACATGTCTGGAACGTTCTCGTAAAACTGGTTTGACGTCTGTACACAAGGAGAGTCAATTTAGATACAAGGACAGCGGCAGACCGTTTGTCTTCTTTCTCAGATCTTAGAAAAATATTTGTATCTTTCTTGATAAATAACAGAGGTTTCCCTTACAAATTAGTCCAGGACAAAAATTTTGCTGCCTGCAGGACAGCTGCAAGTTCAGGACTGGTTCCTAGATTTGAGACGGCCACAGGAAGCTGTTGTGCCCTCTGCAGCTCCTGCCCTGCTGAGACAGCTGGCTTTCCTGTCAGGGAAACCTAGATTTATTTGGAGTGTGACCAGGTCTTTTACAGGTGTAACTAGAAACTTGGACTGAGCAATGGGCATTGAAGTAAGCACTGGCCTTTGAGTGCTTAGTTCTGAGACATTAACAGCCATCTAACAATGTTACTCTCTCTGCAGGCTGCCCAGTTTCTGACTGCTTCACCTTATCATTAATTTTTGGTCTAGTTTTAGTGAACCTGATCTGACAGCACCTATATTATTTCTTGTGTTTCATTACCAAATGCCCTGAGCTCACCAGCTCCATTCCCTGAAGCTCTGCTAATTGCCAGTTCTTTTATCCTCGTTTTCTTTTTTCCACCTGGAATATTTTTCAGTCCTGTTTTCTTCTCTACAAGATCCGTACCACAACCTGCTCTATCATCCATTTGTTCCCATTTTCACAGAATCACAGAATCACAGAATATTATGAGTTGGAAGGGACCCACAAGGATCATCTAGTCCAACTCACCGTCTAACACCCGTACAGAGACCGAGAGCACATCCCAGAGCGTAACACCAGCCTAGATCCCTCACAGTCTAGCAGGCCACTCCGAGCCGGAAGGGGCCCAGGATCATCCAGCCCTACACCCCCCAGCTAGACCATGTCACTAAGCTCCTCGTCCAGTCTTCTCTTAAACACCTCCAGGGATGGCAACTCCACCACCTCCCTGGGCAGCCCATTCCAATATGCAATTACTCTCTCTGTGAAAAACCGCTTCCTAACATTAAGATTAAACCTCCCCTGGTGTAGTTTGAGGCTGTGCCCACTCATTCTGGTGTCATCAGCCTGGAAGAAGAGGTCTACACCCATCTGGC